>JAVQJG010287457.1:0-19190 GCA_036024015.1 Craterocephalus amniculus | reverse complement strand
TTAGCTATAGTTTACCAATTAAAAGGCAGGAGGCAGATTACAGCAGACACCCATGTCTTACTTTCTAGTCCCTTCCCCCCTTTTTATCCTTTATCTCAGACTCTGCTTTCCTTTCTCCTATCCTCAGGCATCTGCTTAATGTCATTTCTGTCTCTCTTACTCACATTCTGCCCCCCCATATGTCAAGATCCCACATCTCTTTTCTCTCTAGTCTTTTAAAGCGTCCCACCGCTGCCCCTCTACTCATTTGTCCTTCCTGTCGGCTCCTCGGTCTCTTCGGCAGCTGTAGGCGAGGAAAAAACAGAGCGCAGTGTGTTTCAGTCAGACGTACTCAAGTGTTGTGCCTCTCAGGCACGAGTGACCCCCACAATGAGGCTTTTGAAAAGTCAAGTGGATCAAGTAGATTCGCTGCATCTGCAGGATTAGGCACTGATTGATGTAAGAGCAGATTAATAGCTGCAAATTCAAAAATGAGACAGAAAAAGGACAGAAGAGTGTTTATAGGTGGGATGAATTCTGCGGTGAGGTCGGATTCCGTGAATCTTTGAAAAAAATTTGTTTTTTCCTTTTAAACTTTAGAGATGTTCCTCATGAGTGTGGGCAGGGGGTTTCAGAGCCCCTGCTCACCGGTTATTGTGTTAAACGTTGCTTCTGTGGGTTAATAGTGGGGGGCGTTTGGCTCTGTGTTGTTTACGAACATCCAGTTTGGGTTCTTCCTCCTTGTCGTTTGGCTCTAAACAACTAAAGCTCCTCCGTATATTTAAACACTGAGAAGTTCCTGATTTGGAAGTGAGGATTTTTCCACCAATCGGCGGATTTCCATGTTTCAAGCTCCACCCTGCAAAATGGAAAAAATCTTAAACAATTACTTACCAACTGTAAACAATTGATGCTAAATCAGGAAAAACTAGCAGCTCTGTGTGATACTAGAGGAGATGAAAACCAAATCTTTTTAAAGATTCGCCCCAAAGAGCCGAATCTTTAAAAAGAGTCGGACTTCCCGTCCAGGATGCCTTCATCCCTGCCCCATCCCGGCCTGCCCTCTGCTGTTCTGTCAAAGCCTGAGACGGACTAGTGTGACCTTCTGATTTCTGGACTGATGCATGAGTGGAGTGGAGGGGGTCAGTGAAATCCGCCGTCAGCAAATGCCTCAAACGTCGCGCTCGGATGTTTACTTATGAAGAAGTGACAAGGTTTTCATAAGTCTGCTGCAGGGAAGATGAGGAGAATCAGACGATGCATGAAGACGACAGTCCGGTTTGAGGCTAACTGTGGAGGGCACGTCTCCACCTCCATGCCCTCGTCTTTTCGCTGCTTCATCCATCGTTTGATGTTGTTTACTTTAAACAAACCAAGTAGTTTCCCTGACACAGAAATAAAGTGCTTTACCATGTTTACCTAAAACTTCCGCCTTTTATTTTTGATGATGGGGATCATCAATAGATGTACGCAGACATGAGATCAACTGAGGAATACAGACTTTTGCCAAAAAAGTTTTAACCCTTCATAAATGGCAAAAAGGTCAAACCACCAAACCTAATTTCAATGTCAGAAATCTGCTTTTTTTTATGCTGCGCTCGTTTTCAGGGATAAATTTGCTGTTTACTGTGCTGTTTGGTTAGTTTTCTACAGATTTGGTCATTAAGACCTGCATGGTTAGGTTTAGGGGTAATGATCTGAATGTCAAGGGTTAAGAATACATGATAAAACACCTTTTATAAAAGAAACAACCTCTGGGTCTCCCCAGGTAACAACCCAAACGCACACTCCAAACTCTGAAAATTATTTTGATCTTTGGTCAGATTTATGCGTCTCACCTGTCTGTGTCAGAGGAGGAGTTATTTTAGTTTTAAGTCGTGATGTTTCGTGTGTAAGATGACGTAAAGGTCAGTGTTAGATCAGAAAGCGGTTTAAGTATGTGCACGGCAGACATCTTAGTTATTTAGTTTGCTTTCTTAATCTTTCCTACATCTTTTATTGGGTGCATGTCCGCCAAACCAAACAGAGCTTCAGCTCTCAGTCGGTCTCTCAGCACCTCAGAGTGCTGAAGGGGCCGAAAACAGATTTGACTGTTTGTTTCCCCTCATTGGTACAATCCTGCAAACACAGAGGCACACGGTAAATCCGACAGTCCGAGTCAGGGATGGGTGTATCCATACTTTGGAGTCGATACGCCGTTACCAGCCTTTCCACTCTGCTGATAAAAACATGTCATTTGTTTTCAATTCGGAGAGTTTTAAGGAACCAAGCTGGATGGATTCTTTCTTTGTCAAATTATTAGGGCAACCTATCAGATGTCATGTTGTTTTTGATATTTTACTGGTTTAATGAAGGTTATTATATTCATCATATTACTACTGCATTTAAGAATATTTATTCAGGTTTTTTTTTATGTGAAATCTGCTGATTTTCTGCAGTATAAGAAAAAGAGCAAAGATGTGCTACTTGCAGTTCATGCCAGGTTGAAAGAAGTTGCGGTGGGGGCGCAAACAAAATGTCCAAAACAGCGAACCTCATTGGCCGACTTTTCTGTTTATATTTGAGAACACTACTTCATAGTTCATGCATGCTTTCATGGGTGGTGTTAATTGATATTCAGTTAAAAAACATTTGAACATTGAAGCTATATGCTTACAGTTATAAAAAAATGGTATTGGACAAAACCCGAGTCAGCAGATCAAGCTTCTTAAAGATCGGTGACTGGCCAGAAAAACTACAATCATTGCACCCCTAATATTTAGTTAATATTCAAACCTTTTCTTCAAAGTAGCAGAAAAAAGTATTGGTATCTGTATCAATATCAATGAGAAAGTACCAAAACATGCTGGTATCGTATCAGCATGGAAAATGTAGGTATCGTCCATCCCTAATCCTAGTGTGAGTGACAAAGAATGTTTGTTGTGCAAGCAGCACCTTTCCTTAAGTCAGCCTGTAAGACTCTGCATTCTTCTCCCTGAACACGGGCTAAGATGAGCTCGCAGGAAACTGCTAGTTCGTGGTCAACACCTTTTCGTTGTGCTCGGTACTTTTTCTCGCAGCGCGCAGGACAAGCTACACTTTAAGGCATTTTTGTAACGCTTTTGATAGATCTGACCTGTGGTTTTTCAGGCGCGTCATGGTGCGTTCGCTTGCCACAGCTGCTCCACGTGAGCTGACAGGTGATGCAGAGTTGAAAAGCATTTTCCAAACTCCTCTCTCACCCTCCTGGCTCCACCTGTCTCTTCATGTAAAACCCCGACTCTATCCGGAGCCTCATCTCATGCTATATTCAAACATATTTCACCTTTTCTCCCGTTCCTCCACTCAGCCCTCAGTTTGCCCTCAATCTCCCTTTTCTCAGCTTATCACCTTTCACTCTCCCTCTCCGCCTTATCTGGCTGTTTCAGCCTTTTTACCTCATTTTTCCCCGTCACACATGGCCCTGTCTTTGCATTTTCATTGCCTCCCTCCCCTCTCACGCTTGCTGTGTAACAGTAGATGGAGTTATTAGTCAGACAGTGGGGATGACTGAACAGGTGTTTTCCAAATGGGCCTTTGAGCACTCGCCGCATCATCATCAATCCACACCCGCGAGGGTTTGGGACATGTGTGTGTGTGCGTGTCAGAGAGCTTGGCCTCTGCGTGCCCTTTGCGCCTCAGGCTGAGCCATTTGGCGAAACAGGGACCGGGGGGGTGTTACATGTATTCATGTGCGGATGCATAACATATGTAGGTGTGAAGAAGTGTTATATCTCTACCAGCTGCTGCTTGTCATTACTCATTGATGCACAGCAGCAGTGGAGAATGGCCCCGGTCTGGCCACTAAAAACACCAGCACGTACAAATTTAGGAGTGAGAGAAATGTGGGGCTGTGTGCCCCTAACCCCCCCCCCCCCCCCCCCACCACACACCCCCCCCCCACACCCCCCACCCGGCACCACCTGACACGCTTTATTTTCACATCTTCCACAGCTGTGCAGCGAGGACGCACGTCCAACTCGCAGAGCAGCCCGGGGCAGTACCTGACCAACGGGACGGACCCGTACAACAGCCAGCCATACCTGTCGGGCTTCATCTCCCTGCTGCTGCGCGCCGAGCCCTACCCCACGTCCCGCTACGGGGCCCAGTGCATGCAGGGAAACAACCTGATGGGCATCGAGAACATCTGTGAGCTGGCGGCCCGGCTGCTGTTCAGCGCCGTGGAGTGGGCCAAGAACATCCCGTTCTTCCCTGACCTGCAGCTCATGGACCAGGTGAGTTTGCTGCTTCCAGAAACAAGAAAAAGCTTCATATATTCCTTTTATTACGACCAGGAAAGTTAGAAGCTCAAACTGGGCTGATTAATTAGGCTTGGATTCTTTCTTACAAAAACAGGGAAGTAATGAAAGATGAATATTTCATGAAGTATAATAAACATATTCTGTCAGCTTAAACACCCTCATAAATAAATAATAAATGCCATTTTTCTTTTTCTCTGTGATAATAAGACTGATATGAAAGTCGTTTGGGAGAAACAAGCGGCCATATTTTGGATGTGGACGGGCCTGACATTAACCCCCCCATGTAGATTTACACCCATAGCCAAGTCTTGGCTGACCTATAAATATGCACACACACATTTGGCAGACACAGTCGTCACAAATATGTCATGCTATAGCTGCACCAGATCATTAATGTATCATTAACGTCGGGGCAGCGTGGAAAATATTGTATGTTTTTCCTCTGAGTAAACGCTTCTGCATTCTTTCCACAAACCCTCTCTTTTGGGTATGAAAACATTCACCTTATGTCTGGATTTTCTGCCTTAGATGCTAATCAATCAGGTTCCCCCCACATTTTCTGACCGGTTTAGCATATTATGATTATGGTCAGCCCTCAAATGTTTCTTTTATCTGCAAACTTTTTTCTTTTTTCTCATTTAATTGCATTTCATAGATTAGGATTGTTTCCCTCTTCCTTTATGAATTCATGTTTAGTAACAATATACAGCATTTTCTTCGTTTTTAACTCAGGATTAGTGTGTAGATGCACCTATCTGGTGGAGAGTTCTATTAAAGCAAAGTTTAAACTGTAAATATAAAAAGTTAAATTCTTAGACAATGTTTAGAGCTTTTAAGCATCATGACCTGGAAGCTTCAGACATTTTTTTAGGGCAAATACTGACTCTGAAATTATCCTGTGCAAAGAACAATAGAGATGCTGAAATGGAGAAAAAAAAAAAGGATCCCCTTCAAAACTTTTATGGATTCCTCTGTTATCCATGATCGACTCAAACACTAAATCTGGGTAGTTTTTGCATTATTTGCTAATAACCCAGCAGCCATGATCTCTCACTGGAGGAATTAAGAATAAAAATATCAAACTTAAGTTGAACAGTTTGAATCTGATGTTTTAGATTCAAGTCTTTGGGATATTGGGGGGGGGGTATTGAAAGGGAGGGTGGTGTGTCCCTTCGTCTCATCGCTCCAACGCTTGTGTTGCAGGTTGCGCTGCTGCGCATGTCATGGAGCGAGCTTTTTGTCCTCAACGCCGCCCAGTGCTCCATGCCGCTTCACGTGGCGCCCCTGCTGGCGGCCGCCGGCCTGCACGCCTCGCCCATGTCTGCAGAACGCGTCGTGGCCTTCATGGACCACATCCGAGTCTTCCAGGAGCAGGTGGAGAAGCTGAAGGCCCTGCAGGTGGACACGGCCGAGTATTCCTGCCTCAAGTCCATCGTGCTCTTCACATCTGGTGAGTCTGGTGGGGGGCCTAAAACAGAAAATGAAAAGAAAAAAATAGGAATGTGCTCTGTGGTGTTTTCCAGACCCGTTTCATTAATTAGTATCATTCACTTTGGGATTTAGTTGCGAATGTTTGAATTTTTAGACTCAAAAAAAGTTCAGATGATTAAAAAAAAAAGACTTGAGTGGACAAATGTCATCTCTGTGAGGTCTTAGTTTTTAATGGACAGCGGACCCCAGGTTGAGAACCACTGCATTAGGAGACATATTGTTATGTAGAAAGGTTGCTCAGTGTTAAAGGTGGTGTGAACACACACAGATGTACAGCTGGAGGTAAACATAATGGCCTGATGAGCATGTCTGGAATAAAGGTGGGATTTCCATCCCCGCATCGAGCATTACTACTTTATAAATAAAGACAGAGGTAAATTATTTCTGATTGATCCAATGTTCCCCTCATTCACACCTGTGTCCCCAGAGTGTCAGAATATGATCCACGCTGTCATATAATCCAGTACAGATGGCCGAATATAGCCCCGCCATGCACCGTTTTATACTTGTATGAATGTATGTACTCATATGGCCACGTTTTACATGAGTTTTAATTCCTGTTTAATTCATTCAGAATTAAAGTTAATTCTGCTTCAAAGACATAAAACTTACTATGTCAACACTTCATTCCAAATTAAACTTAATTCTAAAGTAAGTGGCTGGTTTATTTCACTTTTAATTCTGAAATAAATAATTCCTTTAACATGTAAACCTTCATTCTGCTTTAAGTTAAATCCAGTGGTTCTGGATTGATCAAAGCAAAGGGACTCACAGCGAGTGTGTTCAGGGGAAAGTGAAGGAGTTTGCTAGCGACTAGCTGCTGCTTCATAAAAAGAATCCAAACCCAGAGAAAACGGTTTTATTCTGTGGTTTCCATGTTGTAATGGAAAAGAAAAGAAGCAGGAAGGGGAATTTGTTTACTTCCAGTAGACATTCATACATGACTTTGGGCCCCCAACCAATCAGAAATTTCCCAACCCCAAGATCTAGAGTGAATATAAGAAAACCACTTTTCAATGTAAAGCTTAATTCAGATTTTTTTATTTCTATGTAAACCTGAAGGTAAATTCTGAAACATTTCATTCAGAATAATTATATCGAAATAAAAAACATCATGTAAATGTAGGAAGAGAACCTGGCTGAGGATTATTAGGGTATTTGAATGTCAACCAAACACAGCAGCTTTCGCCTGTGGTGAAATCATGTTGGTTCAGACAGAAAAGGAGGAATTGGAAAGAAGCTTGTCTGATTCCTGTGACACATGTTGACTGATTCACGTCAACAAGGATGCTTAATCATGTAAACAACTTAACCTTAATTAGAGAAAAGGCCAATCAGAGGGATTTCCTTCTTTAAATATAGATGGGGCAACACCTTTCCAATGATAAAATAGCTTTTTTATCCAGAGCACAGAAGTAGATAACTCATGTAATTACATGCAATCAGGATTAGGGTTACACGTCTAAATTCAATACATAGCCTATTAACCAATAAACTCTGCTTCTCAGCAGCCAATACAACCGCTTGATTCCTAAAGTTACCAGCTAATCAGAACTGAAGTAGCTAAATATGTGTAACTCAATCCATTTAATCATGTTTATTTCAACTGTAATCACAGTTTCTTCATGAAATCACCAATAACATCTCTCAACATTTCCTTATCCAACAAGGACTAAGTGAACTTTTCCTCTTAACACATTAAGAATGACTGACTTTTAAACCTTAGCTTTGTAGAGTTTTACTCTACTTAAATCAAAACATTTTGGAACATTTGAACAGACTTAACTCATTATTTAATAGACAAGTAGTCAGATAAGCTGGGCTCAGTGTTTGCTCTGAACATGAACTGTGGGCTGTATGAACACAAACTTTCTGCCCTGCATCCTTTTATTCCTGTAACCAGCCTTGTTCTGTACATCGTCCCACCAACACCACGTTTTTGCTTATCATCGTTTGAATTTCGCTTCCCGTTCAGCTGAACTTTGTCCGGTTGGACATAATAAATCAACCATCAACCATGTTGGATGTTGATGGGGAATGTAGTGATACCACTGCCAGGACAAATATTTGCATTCATTCATAACCTGCAAAACTGGCCAGAAGTTTTCATTCATCCTGATTCCTGACCAAAACGAATTTTAGAATGCATCAGGAGGGTTGTTTGGGGTTAAATTAGAGTCCCGGTATGAACAACAGGTTGTTGGTATAGATTAATGTGATAACAACAGCATAATGGATGATCATCATCAAAATATGGATGAAAGTAGCTGAATGCATTTATACTAATTAAACAGAATCACAGTTTTGTCATAATAAGTAGCAGCTTAAAGAACACAACGACCCAATCTGCACCACTCATAAAATTCCATCTTATGCATAATTTTAAACTTTTACAAAAAAAAAAAAAATTATAGCATGCCCACATATTCCTTAGAGGGAAATTGTCTAATGTCTAATACTGCATGTTCCAAAACACACAGTTCACCATCCACCCCTCCTTCTGTTTGTTACACTAACACTGCTCACTGTAAAGCTAAAGAAGCATATTCAAATCTCAGTACTGTCCAATTACATAGTTAAAAATATGCTATTGTTGTTTAAAAAGTGCTTATCCTATTTGGTCAGAATTTTAATGAAATACGTGAGTGTTCCCATTGATATCACTAATACTGAATGTGAAGAAACACCATTTTCATTTCTTTCACTCAGTCTCCCACTATGTCCCTAACTTATTGTGAACGACATATTTCCCCACTTTGTATTTTAAGTCAGTCACAGTTGGTTAAAGTTATGCAAAATAAAAAAAGACTAACTGTTCCTTTATGATCTCCCTTTGGAAGACAGCATGCAGTGTTACCATCTGTTATTACACTTTTTCCTCTAAGAACGAGCTGAACATCAGACAAAAAGCAATGTTGAACATTGTCTCTTGGCTCAGGTTATTAACATAACAAGCAAATTAAAATCAGTAAAACCACAGAGAGACAACGCTGGAGTGTTTCTGTGTAATTTCACCACAAAAACCAAACTGAACCATGTTTAAAGTGATAAACAGCAGGTGTAACCTATTCGGGGGGATCATTCAGACATGAAGCTGATGTTTCCGGTTGCTGTCCAATTATTGGAAAACAGCACATATTCATAAAAAAGGTTTCAAAATCCGAAAAAAAAATCCTCATTTTAACTTTCATTATCTAAACCGAGTCATAGAGAGAGCTCAGCCAGGTTTATCTCCACGCATTAAAAAAGAAAGCAACTTTTTTAGCGGGTGCAAAATGTGCTCCAGCAGAGCAGGATTTTAATGCCTGATTTTAACGTGACAAGAGGAGAAGAAACTGTTACAAAAGAAACTGCAAATAGACATCAATGTTTAAACGGGTAAAAGCCCCGGCGCTTAATCCACAACCTTTTCACCTCCACGGAGGCTGACCGCGAGGTGACCCGCAGTGCTGCAGCAGATACCGTCTCATTGGCTCCATATGTAAATGCTGCTGCTCCAGTCATCCTGCTTGTCATGGTCTCTGCCCTGCATGAATTTAACTGTAATTCGATCCTTGTGCTACGCTCTAAAAAGGCGTCTATTGACCGCTGGAGCTGCTTGTAACTCACTTTAACCTCAAGTTTGTTTTAAGCCCTGCTCATGTACAATGCAGAGAAAGATGTTTATTAACTTTATAAGAACAAAACGACTGTAAATAATGTGAGATTTATTATTTGTGATAAATACATCGAAGCAATTTGGATATAGGTGAACTATTTGTTAATGATATGATTTAATCATAGAGATTTATTGCCCCAGTCAAACCTCTGTCAGTAGCTCAGGACTCCAAAGCTAAAATCTCGTATGCTAGCACATATTTGAGGCTATCCTCACATTATATGGTGATGCACCCCACCCCCCAGCCCCATCACGCTACAGACATTAAATCAGAATATAATAGTTCTGCATCTTGATAAAACCCTTGAGATAGTCATTGTTTGGATCCTGCTTGCACACAGACCCTGTTGAGGTTTATCTTAGCCGTCAGTGGGCGCCAGCGCTAGCCAAAATACTGTCACATCCATGATCCTTCACGGAGAGATCATGCTTTGTGACCCAGGAGGAAACGGATGGTGCAGAAGTCAACGCTGATATGTTTCTTTTCCATGTTTTTTTTAAATTGCATCCCTTCGTCTCCGCCGTGCTCGGCTTGTCAGACCCGCTCCTCCGTGTACGTGGGTGGCTGTGGATCCGCCTCTCCCCTCTCTTCTCTGCTTTCATCAGTCATCTCTCCTTCATGATCCCATTTATTATTAAAAACAGTCACCCCCCCCCCCCCCCACACACACACATCCCACCAACCCCCTCTCCCCCTCCCCATGCTCTCCAAACCCCAAACTTCAAGCCGAGTCCAAGCCCCAGGACCGCTGCCGCCGCTGCAGGAGTTGAATTATGTATGCTAGGTTTCAGTGAGAAGGAGGCTTCGCCGTGACCTACATAACCCCTGTAGCCCTGAGCATCTCATGCAACGTCTCTGTTCGGCCAGATGCACACGCTCACACACTTAGAAAAAAAAAAACTGAACCTCTTTTCAAAAGACGATTGATCCTGTGAGATTTCAACTCTGAAAATGTGAATATAATAGAAACACACACACACACACACACGTGCAGCAGACCTGTTAATAAACCTGACTCCTTCAGACCTGCTAGGATGACCTAACAAGCTCAGACAAATACCAATTGTCTCTCACCTCCCTCTGAGCCCCCTCCCCTCTACCCCCCCACCCTCCGGTGAAACCCAGACCCATCAAGCCACATCAGAGAGCGGGCATCTCAGCCCTGCCACCCCGATCCCTGGCCCCCTCTGACCCGGTGTGTGCCCACGGATCAGACAAAGGAACACGGCGCTCGGCGTGGAGGGCGCCCACAGAGCTGTCGCTTCAGCACGCGAAGCGGTCTCAGGCGCGCAGACAGCTCCGCTAATCCCGGCCAGCCAGCGACAGTCTTGTCACGCAGGACCCAAAATGGCAGCCTGACAAAAAAAAAAGAAAAAACGCGGTCCAGCCACCCCCCGTGTGGAGGGAAATATAACCAAAGTGGGAGCCATTATTCACACAGAATGAAGAGAATAGAGGCCACTGGAGCTGGGGAGGGATTGACACGCTTGATTAAAAGATGAAGTAAATGAAATTTCTTTGCGGAGTGGAGCTGAAGCCCGACAGGGCTGGGTTTACTCCAGGGACACATCAAAGTGTGTGATGACCTGGGGGACCCATGATGCAAGGTGATGGGTTAAAACTCCCAGGCTAGCTCTTTTAAACCGAAAGGAGGATAAATTGTCTTCATCAAGTACCTGTCTGGGAGATGTGGGTTCACTCGGTGGGCAGAAATGACGGAGAACTCCCTCTGAACGTTGGGAACAAAGCAGAGTACAGTAAAAATGTGTCTTTGTTTAGAGTTCACACATTTCTGACCTATTTTACTAAATCCCTGCGCTCCACTCTCCACACAGAGGGTGTGAAAAGTATCACACACAGCGTTACACACTGCGAGGTTCTGGCCAAGGCGGGGGAGTGGGGGGGGGGGGTGAGGTGGAAAGCAGAACATGACCTCCAGCTGAGGGGAAAGTGAGCGCTGTAGTGTGCTGTGAACACAGACCACAGGGGTGACGGAGATACGCATCTCTGCAGCGACAACCTTGATTTAGTCAAGTCTGGCCGAGATTCCCCAGAGTCAAAGATTAGATTCTGTCATTTTATCCTTCATGTTTAAGACGTAACCCTGGAAATACTAAAATAGTGTCATTTAAACTCGGTATTCTCAGCACATGACTGTATGTGAAGGGTTGAAGGTTTAATGTTTTTACATCCTCTCTGTCAGATGTCTCATATATTCCTTGTTTCAGGGAGACGCTGTAAAACTTAGCCATCGATGAAAACCCAGTAGGCTTAATCTGAAAAGTGTTTCTTTTATTAGCTTATTTATAATATATGCTCCGTCTTTGAACAATAAACAAGTAAGTAAAGATAGAAAATCTTCCTGAATTGCTGGCATTTTGGCATTTAACTGGCCCCTTTGTGTTCTTCCAGAAGCATCTTGTTGGCAGTGTCCGGCCTGTTCAGTTCAATGTTTGTCACATCACCCTAAAGCAGGGGTCATCACTTTTTTTGCATGAGAGATTCAATGATAGGACAAAGACAACAGCAGAGGCACTTTACCACACAATGCCAACCAAATGTAAATCTAAAAATTTGAACTTTTTATACATCAATGTTCTGCTCAATCTACTACCTTAGATAACATTCTGTCACAATCCTATTACATCCACTTTTTTTTATTTTTATGAAATTACATTAAAGTCAGGGTACCTACCTCATGTCCAAATACGGTCATTTGTGAGTCCTAAAAGATCGACATCCCACTGAGTAGATTCAATGCAGTCTGTTGGTTACTTTACCTAAACTGTTTGTTATGAAATGGTTTGTATATGTGAATGTAAGACAATCACATTAGCTTATTAGCACTTGTTGTCTGTGAAGCACCGTGTGATAACGTTATGAATTGCCGCTATACAAATAAAGTTGAATTGAATTGACCAGATACCAAACTCCAGGCTTCAAAGGTGTTGGTGGCATCCATCTTTTATTTAGCATGTATTAACAGATGTTATTACTCTGGTTTATTTAAGTTTTTTTTTCACTTTTACTTGCAGTCTATTTCAGTTCAGGTTCTGCAAGTATTTGGTTAGGTTTAGGAAATAAAACTGGAATTTAAAACATTAAACGTATCTGACATACCTTTGTTTAGAAATAGTGAACAGCATCATTCTTTTGGTTATTCGTACACACACACACACACACACACACACACAGATTTACATGTGTAATGGAGGTTTTTACTGTGGCAGGAATGTGAAAGGGTCACCACAAAGCTTAAAGCTTTTAATAAAGGCTTAATACTGCAGACTGGATCATTTCCATTAGCGACAGCAGCTTCTTTCATTTCTCCGTTGGGTCTGGTTCGACCTTTTTATGAACCAAGTGTGTTCCTTTTTCTTCCAGATGCGATGGGGTTGTCAGATGTCGCTCATGTTGAGAGCATCCAGGAAAAGTCCCAGTGTGCCCTGGAGGAGTACGTCAGAAACCAGTACCCCAGCCAGCCCAACCGCTTCGGACGCCTCCTCCTGCGCCTCCCCTCGCTGCGCATCGTCTCCTCCCCGGTCATCGAGCAGCTCTTCTTCGTGCGCCTGGTGGGCAAGACTCCCATCGAGACATTGCTCCGCGACATGCTGCTCTCGGGCTCCAGCTACAACTGGCCCTACATGCCCACCGTCCAGCGCGAGCGGCCCCTCTCCCTCCACTACAATGAGAACGGGCCCTGAAACAGAAAGGCGGAACCAGACGCCCCTTTTTTCCTTCCCTTCTTCGTCCGTAGTCCACCTCCTTCTCAGCTTCCCCACAGGAAGCGTCTCCCTCACCATTCCACTCCAAAAGACATGATACCGTCACCGTCCTGGGCACACAAGCCGGCCAACCGTTGCCGATACAGAGACTTAGCGGCCCGTTGAAGTCTACATTTGAGAAGTGGCACGAGTTGGACAGGTTGGTAGAATGGGTTGTTGCGCAGTTCACCAGCAGGTCTGTTGGACTCTCGTCTTGATGTCAATCTCAAATCGTCAAACATCCGCTTAAATGTGCGTGCGATGCCTACACGTACAGAGGCTGCGCACAAAACGGAGCAAGGGCTTTGCTGGTTGGACTCTACAGCCAAGAGCACAAGGCCTGTTGTACATTCACCAATTTTTCCTTTTTTTTGAAAAAATAAACCAGAAGCCATTAAAAAAAATTTTAAAAGAAGAAAAAAAGACAAATGCCAAAATGTCTTGAACTTTTGCAGAGGACATGTTTTATCGTGTGTGTTTGTATTAGCACTGTTTATATGGAGAGAAAACTCATGATTGTGTGCATATGTACAGTATATCATTGATACATAGGCGTCTAAGGCATTTTAGGGTTTTGTGGGGGGGGAGAAGCTCAGGTTCAGAGGGGAGACACAGAGGGACAAACAGACAAAAAGCAGACAAACCCAGCAGATTTTTACACTTAGCAGCCTGTGCCAAAGTTGACAAATGAGCATTGTTTGGAATATATTTGTGGCAAGTTTGGTATTGAAATTTTACTTTTTGGTTTTCCTATAATTTGACACTTGTTTTCGGAGAGAATAAATTTGTAAAAGGATACGAATAAAAGCTGAGGCACTTGTATTGTAAAACTAGTCAGACCCACTTATTCACGCCTGTAAAATCCCAGCACTGCTAGAACGTCTCTTCCTTCGCCCCGTTTGGTCAGCGTATTCAGAAAGGAGGAAAGCGCACAGCTCATCGTCTTTGTGTTGTTTTTTTTTGTTTTTTGGGGATTTTTTTAAATGATCGTCAATATTGGATCTTTTAGAGTTGGTGGGATGGGGTGTGGGGAGGGCGTTGTACAAAAATTAGCTGTACTTGCCTTAGAACAAAGTTTTTGTCACTGAGCATTTATCTTATGACTGTGCCATAATCTCTTTTTACCTGTTATAACAGGTATTATGTCCTGTCAGGAGTGGAATTGAATTTGCATGATGTCAGATTGTAATGTGCTCATTAAAATGGGGAAATTTTAGGGCGAAATCAATGTAAAAAATAAAGACAAATATGCTTTTCGACAGAACTCTCGGCTTTAACATTGTCAGCACTTGGAATTTTTAGACCTTTTGTGAGTTCATTTCCACTTTCTGGTGTTATTTTCGTGTAGGGAAAGAAAAAAAACCCTCAACTCGTATAGTTTGAGCTTATAAGGATACCACAGAGTAATGTATCACTAACCTCTGACAACCTCAGTCTGTGTAGCAACATGATCCCCGTTGGAATTAGGACTGTGTCTTAGTGTAGGAATCTTTTTTTTTTTATTGTTTTTCTTCCTGCGTCTTGGTGGAAGCAAGTTTGTGTCACATTTCTAATACAACTGTAGTTAGAAATCAATGTCTAACTACAGTTAGACATTGATCAATGTAGGATCAATGTCAGTATTTGGAAAAGCCATCTGGGACCTGAGAAAGCTGTCTGTTCGTTTAAAATAAATCACAGAAACTTTTTTATCCCCTCTACTTTTGTTTGGAAGTATGGATTATCCATCAGTTAAAATAAAAATTTTGTTCACACTAAGTTTCTGTTGTCTTTTACTGTCATGTGACCAAAGTTCACAGCAACTGAGGTTCAGCTTCCTCTACTTTTTCCATCAGAACTGCCTTCAGTCTTGGTCTGATAGATCCAATAAGGTTGTTTGCTCCACATTGACATGACAGCATCACATCCATGATGAGATCCTCCCGTTCCACCACAACCCAAAGGTGGAATCCTGGACTGAGATGTGACTATGGAGGCCATTGGAGTCTGGTGAACTCATTGATCTGAGCTTTGTGACATGGATCATCCTGCATTAGAGGATGCTCCACTGTGCAGGATGGATCCATGTTTTCATGATGCTTCCAGCAGATGCTGAGCCTAGCATCTGAATGTGGAGCTGAAATGGAGACTCAACAGAGGGGCCCCCAGTGTGGTCTTCTGCTGCTGTTGTCCATCTGCTTCAAGGTTCCTGTCTGCTTACGTTGGTAGCAACCAGTGCTTATTTGACTTCTTCCTGCTCCATTAAATCGTCTTAAAACAAGTGTTTGCAGGACACTGGTTAAAGAAAGATCTAGACTAAAGCAGCACGGATGTCCTGCGACTTCAAGATTATATCGAACACCGGTTGACTTCACACATTCACTGTTGGATAACGTGTCACGTGTCAAATAACACCCACACATTACTTAATGTTGCTGTTGCTATGGAGAAGAACATAAACAGAGGCACATATTAAATTAGTCGGAAATGTCTAAATGTTTGAAGCATTGTGATTTCATCAATGAGATAACGCAGGATGAATTCCAGTTGCTCAACGTTATAAAACAGTTATATCACCATATAACTCTGTGATGCTGGAAGCTTCCAGAGAATAGATCATCAGCAAAGGAATGAGTCATCCATGAAGTCATGATGTGAACAAATCGAACACATCGATGGAATTTTATTCCTGAAATGTGCTGAATCCTCCAAGTTAAAAACGTTTAGTATTATACATGTTGCTGTGGTCCTCCCACAGTCCCAGGCCTTGCATTGGTTAAAGGGACTATACCCGATTTCACGTCCGGCTACCTTAGTTAGCGATAGCGGCTATTTTTTTTTAGCTTTTGTGTGACGCTTTTTCTTCTGTAAGGGGTTTAACTTTCATAATTCAACTCTGGATCACTAGGGGAACGCTATTACTGGCTCATCGGAGGCTGGACGTTCCAAAAATTAACCCGGCATAGAAAGCGCGTCACGCCAATGCTAAAAAAACTAGCCGCTTTCGCTAACTAAAATGCCCTGAACTCGTTTATATGCGCAATCAATGAGTCGTTAATTGTAATGAAATTACCCCTTTTCCACATACTATACCACGTAAAACCATTTTTCTTAGACAGATTAAATAATATCAGGTATAGTTCCTTTAACCCTGCAGGAAGCGGCTGCTTTATTCCCAATAATCCAGAATGAAATAATTCCTCCATCATGAAACCTTCGTTCTGCTCTAAGTTAACTTAGGCGCTTCTGAGCATGCTCGGTCCCTGCTCCTGTCGCCATGACGACCATCTGAAGCCAGCGTCGGACCAAAAGCGAGTGTGTCCCGTTGAAAGTGCTTCTTCTTCTGTGGTTTTTCATGTTGTTTCACTTCCTGTACTTCCTGTCCAATCACAGCCCTTCCCACCCCCCCAGGTCTAAAGCAGCAATAAGAAAACCTGGTTTCCATGGAAGCCTTCACTCAGAATTATTGTTTCCATGGAAACCTAGAGGAAAAGACTTTATTCTGTGTATTTAACTCAGAGTAATTAATCCTGAATGAATAAACCTGCCTGGTTTTCCTGCTGTAGATGTAAGTATTGCTTACGTTTCTCTGATCGCTGTCTGGCATGAGGCGTTACATTTCCCTGGTTAGGAAGCTCTGCCACGTTTATTTATAAAGGACACACCCTGACGTTCGTCCCAGAGGAACTGGATCCTCACACCGTCCCAAGGACTCGTACAGCTCCAGACACGTGGGATCAAATACTGTAAAGCGGTGATCGACGTACCTTCCTGGGTTTCAGCTTATCCTGCAGGTCGTACTGGCCGATGCCTTTATAGCTGACTCCCAGCCACCACGGTATTCCTTGCTTGTCCTGCACAGAAACACGCACACACACCACCAGCACTCATTAGCGAGGCTTTATTGGTGGCAGCCTCAGAAACCATTAAGCTCACAGCCACACATGAAAGGCCTGAAACCGTCTGACTGCGACGTTAACGCGGCTGTTTGATGTTTGCAAACACTTTCATTTCTACGGTCGGCCAGGAAACCGCCAGGTGGAACCCGGACACTTCGTACGGACCACTCAGCTGCGTGGGTCTCATCAGCCAATCGGATTAAAGAGACACGCGACAAGCTGCTTTAGCTTCATTTGACTCTTATTTTGCAAAGCGACTTACACTTGAGTTTTACGGATGGGGGTCCTGCCCAAGGACACGACAGGTGACTGAGGTGAATAACCGCCCTACCACCTGAGCCACCTGCCTCGCCAACAGTTTGGTGGGTTTAGGTTAGTGAATTGCATTTCCCTTTGGGATTCATAAAGTATTTTTCATTTCATTCATTTAGAAGGGAAAACAGCAAATTCCACCACATTTACAACTGATTCTATTTTTCCCGTCCAGGTTTCCCCGCTGCTGTTACCTTCACTGGGTAATAATGGACTCCATACGTGGGCAGCGCTTCCACCAGGGCCAGATACCTGCAGGGAAAGAGGAACAGGTTAAACTTCGTCTCCGACCCCTTGTAACTACAACACTGAGCAGGATTTTTCCTTTACGGCGGCAAGCCGATGGATGTGTTTCACAGCTGTGACAGAGAGTCCACTGATCAGCTCAAGGGCACAAATCACCAGGTCCTGGGAAAATCCAGCCTGCAGAGGCTGGCCGGCTGCTGCCGGAGCACTGATGCCGCCGCCGGCAGCCGCCTCTTATAGCAGCAAACACATGAAACCAACCAGGAAACCTGCAGAAGCAGAGCATCGAGGGTCGCTCACCGTACGACGGCCTGTCCTCTGGTCAGTCCCTTCAGTTTCTGGTAATGTTCAACCACTCTGTCCTCACTGCGGATGGAGGGATAACACCTTTAATGAATAACCCGCTCATGCAGAAAACGCAGTCTGGCCCACTGGCCTGGTGCTGCTTTTTATTTACCAGCCATGTAAAAACATCCCATTTACTTCCCACTGTGATCATTTCTGCACCTCTGCAGCCTGACGGACGTAAACACAGACACTGATGTACGGTGATGCACCATAAGACGGACGTAAAAGTGATTTATGAGCATGGGAGTCAGACGAGCAGGGGCAGCTTAACCTCTGATAATTCCTCCCACAGTCCTATCAGGGATAATGTGATTAACATGTAGTAAACATGTAATTATCATGCAAGAAATGTGCAATAAGCAAAAAACTAGCATGTAATTAACATGCCATTATCACGGAGTAAACATATAATAACCAAATAATTAGTACAGTCCATGACCCACGCGACCAGTCTGTAAACACCGATCAGCTTCTCTGGCAGCTGATTGGCTGACAGCAGTATGGATCCCTACTGACTCTTATCTGATTGGCTGCCCATCATCCGATCAGAGAAGAAAGCCGAACTATGTAGAATTAATAACTTACTTTAGCAAAGATTACAAAAGTTTAGCTTTTATACATGAGATTTAAGACTTGTGTAATTGCAAATTTAGATGTTTTGATTCACCGCTGGACGCCTTCGCCTGGAAACTACTCATGTCCTCCTATTTTAGTAGCTAACGCTAATTATCGCAGAGATCTTACCAGTAATGGAGAGACGGATGTTCCCGCAGGACTCTGGTGGGCAGCAGTGGAAGCTGCTTCAGGTCCGACGCTGCAGTCTCAGTGCTGGAAAACAACAACAGTCTCGTCTCATGTTTGGTTTAACTGGAAAATGTTTCTTTATTTCTCCTGCAGGGCTAGAAGAGTCCTTCACTGATGCTCATTAAAACAACATAACTAAATATCAGCCAACCAGTGGGGGAAGAGAAAATAAATAAAAATATTTCACTTATCATATTTTCACATTTTGCTTTTTGTTTGTTCCACGATTTCTAAATCGATTTTTCTATTTAAAACATGTTTTACAAATTGATCTTTATCTTTAAAGACCGACAAAGTCAAAGTGGAAGCTTATGGAGAGAATTTTGTTTCTTTATTATTCAATCAGATAGAATAAATTTGAAACCAAAAATAAATTTTGAGAGCAAAAGAAAAGAAGTGAGAATCAAATTTTTTTTTGTAGAGATAGAA
>JAVQJG010287413.1:0-20260 GCA_036024015.1 Craterocephalus amniculus | reverse complement strand
TTATTATTATTATTATTATTATTATTATTATTATTACTATTATTATTATTATTATTATTATTTTTATTCTTCTTATTATTATTAATTCAAATAAATACCTTCATGTTTTTGGGGAACCCCGCTGCAACTGTTCATGCGTCACCTAGTAAACTGGACAGTACGTTTTCATTTATATCCACCAACACCAAATTTACCCTGAATTTGGAAAATTGGTTTGCATTTAATTAGAGACAGGTCAGGTATAGAGGTTTCTGAGCATCAGTCTTGATGACCCAACTTTAACAAGATGTTTTATTATTTTAGTCTGGTTGTTATGTGCTAAACATGAGACTGTTTTGGGCTGAAAATATGTTGAAAACAGAGTTGAACTACTGTAAGAGACACAACTAGGAATCACTATTCAGTAGAAAATACACTCACAAACCACTTAAATAAGTCCAGCTTCCTTGTACTGGGTTGCACCCCTTGAACCTTCAAAACAGCCCTTGCTCTTGGTGGTATAAATCCAACAATGTGTTGAAAACACCATTGTAACAAGGCAGGATGGATCCTGCCCTGTTACTTCTATTGTCCAGTTCTGGTGAGTCTGTGTGAATTGTAGCCTCGGTTTCTTTTTCTTAGCTAACCTGAGGGGAACCGGTGTGGTCTCTGCTGCTGGAGACCATCTGCTCAACTCAACTCAAACTCAAATTATCTGCTGCTGAAATATTTTTTTAGCAACATATAGGTAGGTCCATATAGGATAGGTTGTATTCATACAATACAATGACATTTAATGAACATCACTGGCATTCCCCACACCCCCTGTCATGGCCAGAATAGAGACAAAATCAAAGTGATTCACAATAATTTGTGAATCATTTTGGTGTGTGCACATTTGTCCCACTTAACATGCTGTTTATGGTAAAAATCTATGTACACCAGGGATAGTTCATTATAGATTGTCAGTGATGAAAAACAAATTCATTTAGGCCAAAATATTTAGTGGCCTGTAATATAAATATGCTGAGCTGATCACCCTTTTTATGGAAATGGTGATAATTCCATAAGGTCCAGGAAGAACTTCGGGAGAAACCATTTTTTGAAGTCGGGAGGCATTTTGTCTGTCAACATTACTGAAGTAGTGTGAGATCATCTGGATTGAAAAACAAAAAAACAACATTTCAAGAGGAGTTTTCGAAAGAAATGGAAGAACTATGGAGAAGTATTCAGGAAAATACATGAATGAATGACGGATAGATTGTATGTAAGGGTTCAGACTGGCACTAGGTTGACTCACTTTTTGTATTGGTATTGTGTTGACATTCACATATATCTTATTCCCTGTTGTCAAACCAATTAACAAAACTAACTTATGGAGGTAATGCTAAAGGTTAGCCTGTTTTAGATCTAGATATAGTACAGTAACAAACATCAGCCTGCAGGCAGAGACCAATGAAATAACTGCGAGGAGAAGTACGATAAAAATATATGATTGAAATAAAATATATAAAATAACATGTGAATATAATCATGTCTGATCTTTCACCAGTAACCAACACCATTTGGTTGCTGACCTGGATCTTTAGTGAAGTGACTGTCAGCTGTGCACACTGTTACAGCCCCGTGCGTAGTAACCTGAAGGAAAAGCTCATACAAATCATGTCTTTTTTTATCAAAGTAGATAAAAAGAAAATTTAAGTAACATGAGGAACTGACTGTAAGTCAAATGCTTTTCTAAGCACGTAGAAGCCAACTGTTAGCAAGTTTTAGGTCAGAAATCTGAGTGGTTTAAATTCAGAACGTGTCCAGTCTGAGGTCATGTACACAGAAATATGATAAGATATTTAACCGAGAAACTTTCCATGACAAACAGAGAAGACGAAGAAGGTCTCATAAGATGGGATAAGAAAGACAAACATGTTAATGAAATCTGCCAGAATCCGGTCCACTCACAGCCGATCGCTTGCAAACACTCCATCTGCAAATACCGTTGCCTAGCAACGCTTTGATTGTCCAGTCAGTATAACATCCACTCCTGACAACAGAATGAGGGGGCATCTAATTAAAATTAAACCCAGGCAGATAATTGGACTCCTGGATGATAAAATCTCCCTAACTCGATGCTGGACTCCTGGAGTTCAGGAGCAGCAAGAAGAAAGTGCTGTGATGTTTTTGAAAACATGCGCTGCTCAGCATCATCTTTCAGCTGCTGTTGGGACGGTTCTCTGAAAGTTTCTCTGCTGAACGGCAACAGGCTGATAAACAGCAACTAAACCTCGATTTGCAGGTTTCTATGGAAGCTTTTTAAAGGATTTAACTCAAACCTGGAGCGGCACCAATACAATAGAAGCCGCTTAATCTTACAAAAAAAACAGCAAAAAAAGCAGCTCTGCAGCAGCAGTACCATGGGGAAATATTGTCGTCAGTTCATTTAAAACATCAGGAAACAGAGTCAAGAATGAGCTTCACACACACAGGTTACTGTTTTAGGCAAAGATGATGTTTGTTGTTTTTCTGTTGAATGAGCCCTCAGCTAGTCAGAAAGGCAGAAGCAGGGAAGTTTTTCTTGTCCTGTAGAGCTGAATTAATGGAGCGCTGCACCAACTCTGCCCGACTTGGAGCTTCATCTCCCACCGGGACTATTCAGGCTATAAATGTAGGCACGCGCGGCAGGAAGAAGCACTTTGGACAAACCTGTTCACACTGTGGTGACTTTAATGCTCCCGGCATCTTTCAGGATGTGCGAAAAAACATGCTCCAAGATAAAAGGAAACAGATCCATTTAAACATGTTCAATCATAGATATAGATATAAAACAAGATTTTAAATGTTGTTATGCTTTTCTCTTCTTTTGAGAAATTTGGCTTAGTATGAAGGGAACTGCTGCACAAAAAGAACGATAAAACCAGCAATAAATAACAGAACGTCAGAAACAACAAAAATATTAAAGGCATAATTGATGTTAATAATTTAATTAAATATAAATTATCATACTTGTACACATGATTATTTGATTATGTCTAAAGAAGGTTCCTACATAGGAATATTTCTTCAGGCTTCCTGAAGGACTTTTCAAAGCTCTGGATGGTTCTGCCTTTTTTTCTGTTCCCTGTCCAGATGATCCCACACTGCTTTAACATTGTTGGAGTCTGGTCTCGTGGGAGGATTCATCCCTCCATCAGACCTGTTGCTGCTGACTTTCTACTCAGTTATTGTGTCATGTGGAACCTCAGCCCTTTCTTCCTTTCCCTTTATTTCAGAATAGCTTCTCAACAGCAGCCCTAAAATGGATAAACTGAAGATGCATCTCTTGGGTCCTGGTTCAGATCATTCCAGGATTTTATTTTGTCAGGACATGACTTTCAGATCCTGTTCATCTTCTGCTGATATTTTTTCAATGACTTCTTTCTTATGTCCAGTTTCCTCTGATGTTTTACGGACACACTGCACATCATGCTGAGATATGCCAGCCATTAGCTGTTTAGGAATCCACTTGTTTAAAAAAAGTCCTATTTCAGCATGTCAAATTGTCCTATCTTTGCTCTTTTTTAAAGATTCAACAAAAAGAGACTGGCATAAATAATATAATCACAAAAATAATTAACAATAATACGTAAATGTTGGTTTGTATTTTTTTCCTCTTTATTTGTTCCTTTATTTTAGTCCCATCAACAAGTTAATGAAATATTAGTTTTAATTTTATGATCTTGGTGGATTCACCTGAGTGTGTTCCTGTTTGAGTCTTCTGTGAACCAAAATGGAGACAGTTTTAATCCACATACTTCTGACAGCTAATAGTACCCATTATCCTGCTAACATCTTATTTTCACTGTTATCCAAAGATAAATAAAAAACATTGGGAATATAATTCTTTATGAACGGCTGCTGGTAACAAAGAGCCTTACGAGTTTATTTGCTAAATTGTCTGTTACTGTTACAACATGACACCGGTTCATCCTTCAGCCTTTTCTCTGCTTGAACGATTCATCAGTTAAGTGGACTGACGAAAACAAACAAACAAACAAAAAAAAAAACTTCGTCTGAAAATGGTCAGGTACAAGAACTGGACTGAAAATAATTTTCAAAGAAAAACTTTGAGGGACCTTCAGGAAGCTAGAGAAACTCCTGGCATGCTTCTGTTTTTCTATCTACGTATCTCTACAGTCCTCGTGTCAGTGCTTGTGTGGAGCACACAGGTCATTTAATGCGACAGCTGGTTTCCACAGGGGGGCGGCGGGGCCTGCCACCTTCGTATCGGCAGCAATTAGCTTCAAAAAGGCCCACGAGGCTCACCGAGGCTGGAAGACAAAACTGCTAATTATGTGGAGCAGATTGCAGAGGAGCTCCTCTAAGCAGAATCATAACCACTGAGATGCTTTTATTTAATGTCATTAGTTCAGATCAATAAGTTAATTTAGAGATGAGACAGAAATATTTAGAGACCTGCGGCATGTTTTTTCATTTTAACTCAATAAATTAATGTTTTCTTTCTTTCTTTTTGTCCTGCAGCTGTTCTGCTGTTCTGCTGAGAATTTCGGGCAGAAACTTGTAATTCAAAGGTTCGCCTCTGTTTACTCTCCCAGATGAAATGTAGCTGTTTGTTTCTCTGCATTGCCTGCAGCTGGGAGATGAAGATGAGTCATGTAATTCAGTTCAGCTTTATTTGTGCAGCACCGATTCAGAACAAAAGCACTTATACAGACACAGTCCAATTCAGTCCAATTCTTTGTAGTCATTATAATCCAATTAAAACAAATCCTTATGTGATCCATATTAGGCCAGCTTTTAACAGTGGTCTGCATGTCAAAATCCTCCATCCTGAGCTGTACGAGAATACAGCAGAGAGGGAAAACTATGGTGCTGCCAAATACTGCGAGGAGCGTATTCATTCACTACGAATGCGCATTTATTAATCAAGAGAGCTCATTGCTCTGATCTGTACAGTGTTAATGTACTGACGGGCCATGAAAGCAGCACAATGAGCTTTAAAAAGTGCCCCCTCACCCATCTGTGCACTCTCCCACAAACTTCAGCTGGATAGTGTTTAGTGGGTGTATTTGTCATTTCTTTTGCAACTCTTTTATTGTTGATAGTGGCCGGATTTTCTGCTCAATTCCAGAGTGGAAGAAGGTCCAGCCCCTCTCGAGAACATGGGTTCCAGAGCCCAAGCCGTACATCGAGGAGAGTTTGACTATATCGAGCCGGAACTGCTCAACGTAACGCACCGCCTCAGGCTCCTTCCCCACCAGAGAGGTGACATTTCACATTGCTACAACCAGCCTCTGCGGCCGCGGATCAGACTGCCAGGTTCCCCCCGCCTTTAGCTGCCAGTTTGCTGTGCCAAACATACGTCCAATACTATTTTTCATCATAGGGGTCTTTGGGCAACACTTTGTCTGGTTCCTCCCCTAGACATCTGTTTGCCATGGGTGACCCCACCAGAACCCCCGACAACAGAGCTGCTGGGATCGACAACATGCTCAAACCCCTCCACCACGGTAAGGTGGTGGCCCAAGGTGGGACCTCCCTCCATCTTCTCCATCGTGCTGACTGTTAATTGTACTTATGCACTGACAGCAGTTTGGAGTACCCACCCTTTTTGGAATCCTTGGAGGGAGTGTTGGAGAGCGCTCTTCCTTAGGGACTCTATTGTTCTGCTGAGGGACTTCAATGCTCACGTGAGCAATGGTGGTGAGACCTGGAAGGGTGTGATTGGGAGGAGCGGGCCCCCTGATCTGAATCCGAGTGGTGTTCTGTTGTTGGACTTCTGAGCTCATCATGGATGTTTCCATAACGAACAGCTTGTTCAGGCATAAGAGTGTCCATATGTGCACCAGACACCGGACACTCTTCAAGCTGAAGAAGGAGTTCTATCACGTTTTTTTGACCTGTGGGACTCCTGAGGCAGCTGACAGGTAACGGCAGGCTAAGCGGAGTACGGCATTGCAGGTCGCTGAGGCAAAAACTTGGACATGGAAAGATTTTGTGGAGGCCACATAGAAAGACTGTCGTACGGGTTCAAGTAGGTTCTGGTCCATCATCTGGCGGCTCAGGAGGGGGAAGCAGTGCTCCGTCAACAATCTTCAGTGGGAACAGGAGGCTGCTGACCTCGACTTGGGATGTTGTGGGTCGGTGGAAGGAATACTTTGAAGACCACCTCGACCCCACCAACACGCCTTCACAAGAACGAGTGGAGGTCGCTGAGGTAGTTAAAAGGCGCCTCAGTGGTAAGGTTCCGGGGATGGATGAGATCCACCCGGGGTTTCTTAAGGCTCTGAATGTTGTGGGACTGTACTGATTGACTTTATGGCATCTCGTGGATATTTGGGACAATGCCTTTGGATTGGCAGACGGGGGTTATGGCCCTCTTTTTAAAAAGGGGGACCGGAGGGTGTGCTCCAACTACAGAGGGATCACACTCCTCAGCCTCCCTGGTAAGGTCTATTCAGGGGTCCTGGAGACAAGGGTCCGCCGGATAGTCGTGTTTTAGATTGAGGAAGAGCAGTGTGGTTTTCATCCTGGTCATGGAACAATGAACCAGTGGACCAGCTCGATACCCTTTTTAGGGTCTTGGAGGGAGGATGGGAGTTCACCCAACCAGTCCTAAATGTGGTTTTGTGGACTTAGAGAAGGCGATCAACCGTGCCCCCCGGGAGACTACTGTTGGGGGTGCTCCGGGAATATGGGTGACCCCTTGGTGAGGGCTGTTCATTCCCTGTACGAGTCATATTCTGGTCTGCATTTCTAGCAATAAATCTGAACACCTGCAAGTAATATTCAGTGATTATGTGGATATCAAAGAGTAAAAATTAAGAGTTTTGCTCATTGTGTGTGTGGTTTCGCGATTGGTGTGTAGAGTTTTGAGTTTTGAAAATATGGAGTATGCTTTCAGAAAGTGTGACTAAGCAATCGAGAAAAACTGTAAAATGAAAAAAGTCAATGAGTGAACGGATAATAATTAACTGCACATGAGTTAGTTTTAAAGCTGAACCAGTTGAAAATAAAGCATCTAAATTAGGAAAACACATCATAGCAGCCAGACCATCATTCTGCTTGGGCCTAATGTCCTGACAAGTTTATGCTTAGAATGTCATGGAAACAAAATCTCTGAGTAATGTTTCCACCACTTTCTTGAATCCATGACACCAAGGATTCACTAGTCTGCAGTTGTTCCTGCATGACAGAGTGATTACTATCTGGTATGTCTGAACACGAAAGGCTCAGTCCTGGAAAAACGACAGTATCAGTGATTTCAGACCTGCTCTCAGTGTGGATCAAAATTAGCTGATTAACATGTAAATGTGCTGACATTTACCACAGATTTTTGTTTATTCATGTGATGGCATCTAATGACTACACCCATCAGATGCTGCTTTGCATTTTGTACGCTAAATTCTCTTCTCAGTTATATGGAAATTTATAGGGCAGCAAATGAGGCGTCATGAAAAAAACATCAACCAATGTTGACTCGTAGATCACAGAAACTCTTCTGATCACAACTGAATGAATATAAACACACTGCGCAGCCGAAAGTGGGTTTCACACAAACTTGCTCTCAAGCAGTTAGAGTTATTACAGCGTGATGCATCTGTTTATTCTCCAGTGATTCATCTTTATCTCGTCTAATTAAATTTGTTTTGGTGTGCAGTTTTATTTAAGCTAGTGTCATGATATCAGTCCTGGTCGGAGTTAACACTGCCCCTGAAGTGTAACTGCAGAATATTTATAGAAACTCATAAAAATATACCATTAAATGCCAGATGAATGCAACACACTGACATGTTTTAATGAATAACCGTGCTTAAAGTGAATTCTGAGCTTCGCAGATGCACATAGCAAGGTCTCAGCCTGTAAAACTCAACAGTTGTTCCTGATTCCTTGGTTGTCTGTGGGCTGCCTGAGCTCTGCACTCCCATCCATTTTTCCATTATGTTCGCTCCACTTCAGAGTATACGGCTGATTAAACACATCCTACATCCTATTAAAATTAAACCCAAACTATAAAGCCACATGCTTCGTTTGCAGACTTTCTCATGAAGCAGCAGTCAAAGAATAGTGATGGTGCTTCGTTTGCATCATCAGGCAGCATGATGCTGAAAACAGGAAACATAAAGGTGCAAGGAGGAGGATGAGTTTCAGGGATGATTAGAGGTGAAATTAAGAATTAAATGTGCTGCACCGTGTTGAAACACCTGAGTATCTGTGGAGGAGTCACTGTCTGAAATGATGGACAATTTAATAAAGCACAATTACAGCTTTTATCTCTCCATCTGCATCTCAGCCCAATCACGTGGGAATGTAGACTCAGTTTTTCCAACAAATTACACATTTATTCTGATAATGATACGATAAACTTGCAAATAAATGTTTTCCATTCTGATGACAGGACAATGAAAAGGATGAAGGACTTAGCAAGATGACAGATCAAACTTTGTATTGTCCAGAGCAAGAGGTGGAAACGGTGTGGAAACACTGTAGAAAAACTAATTAAAATGTTCACTTTTTCACAATATCCTGCAGCTCGTTATCTCCATCATATATGCCATGAACTATGGACGTTTTATGCTTAAACTTAACACACTTCTAAGCACTATGGTCCTATTATCAGTCCCTGGCTGTGACCTCAGGCCATAATGTTCTTGTCCTCATTACATCTGGACTGTGCCACATTTGGAATCAGCCTGACAAAGCTGATACTAAATCACACTTCAATCAGGACAATCTGATCAATCCTTATTGATTCTGATCAAGTATATATATATATATATATATATATTTATATATATATATATATTTATATATATATATATATATTCATTAGTTTGTTTTTTTAATTTATTATGTTAATCAGCAATTCAAAAGTGATGGCTGATTTTGATTATTTCATTTTCAATAAATTTTTATTTATTATTACTTTTGTAAGTTTCAAGTGATTTCAGTGAGAATTGCGGGTCTTTCCTTCTTTAACTGAGGGGTACCAACAATTTTGTCCATGTGTGTATATATATATATATGTATATCCTTATCCATTTGCCTATAGATATTATTTATGTCTCTATATATTAACCTATATCCTTACTCATTTCTCTTTTACATTTCCCTATTAATTTCATTAAATTTATCCTTATTTATTTCCTTGTGCCCAAGCTGTCAATCATCAGCTTTGGGGCAGGACTTTTCTCCACACTGATAAGTTAATGAGAGCTACTTTGCTCCCCAGCCATTCACAGAACCGAAATATAACCATAACTGTGTACTATCATCTGAGCATTATGCGCCATGCGTGCTGACCATTTAACCATATCACTGTGGTGCATCAGTCGGAGGCATAGTGACGGGACCTTTGTGTAGCGTAGCGTAGCGTAGTGTACCTTGCACTCCACAGTCTTCCACCCATTATGAATCCATGGACGTACCGTTTCTGGATGAATGCTGACCTGTCAGCTAAATGGCTATCCCCATGGCCAAATAGCATATCCGCATAATCAACCTCACAGCCATATAAATTATTCAAACAGCTTGTTTTTTTTCTGTTTAGATGGTTATAATCCAGCAAAGAAAACACGATCAAATGCTGAAGGGGCTCGTTCGCTCCCGTGCCAGTCCACAAACACACACACAATTAAAAGCCAAAAAAGTTTATATTATATAGTAGTTGTGTTGTTTTGTCTTTAAAAGCATGAAAATGAATAAGGAGATATGAAAAATAATTGTGAAATAATGAAAAAAAATACACAAATATAATTGAGTGAAAATAAATCTGTATTGGGAAAAATGAGGAAAAGAATATAACAATATCTTTATTAGATTTATGTATATGTATATGTATGTATATATATAGATATTCTCTCATCTATTATCTTATTCTTTTACAGATTTATTCTTTATTGTGGCACTCATATCATTCCATACTACTTGATGTCTACAGGACTGAACACTTTTTCAGAGGGTACAAGAGGATATAAGATGACATTGTATAACTCTTTTATTAAATTCTCCCATTGTAAGGTAAATGTCGACAATAGAAAGGAAGTTGGCTTTTAATCTGTACAATATAACTCTTTAGAGCGATATCAGAAGTCGTTGGGCTACAACATGACAAACTAAGTGTTCTGTAAAAAGCTAAGAAAATTTAAGAGGGAAACAGGCTCAATGAATATGCTAGTGGCAAATAACAAAATGTAATCACAAAATATTACAACAAAAATGTAAGGCAAAATGCATGTATCTAAAACAGTAAAGCAGCTAAATGATGGAAGTGACATATGGAATGTAGGTGAAAAGAGTCTAGTCACCAGATCGAATGGTTGTTCTATTATTGATAATTATTCTTCAATGCTTTTAAAATCAAGCCGTGTGTCTCGGGCTACCATGACAATATTGCTCTTGCTGAAATAGTCTCTAAGCAATAACATAAATATAGAACATAATTTCAAGGTCACAATCAAGACTGCTCCAGGAATTACAACATCATCATTCAGTATAATGGAGGCCTTCAGAAAAATCAAAGTTAATATTCTTAAGGCCCAATTGCTGCACTTTAGATTGGTTCCAAATGAATATTATTATCCATACAGAATATGGTAGTGAGAAACAAATAAGGCAAATACTTAAAGTAATTCGATCAAATTTATTAAAGAAAAATTAAGGTTACACTTCCTGCCCAGGTCACCCTTGTGAAAGAGATCACAATCTCAATTGGTTTTTATCTGGTTAAATAAAGGAAAGAAAAAGACAAGTTTATTCTTTTTCCATGGCTATATGGAAATGACACAGAAAAGTTTTTTCTAAAAAGTTCACAGTTTGAAAGAAAATATCTCCATATTCTAATGTCAGACAGGGCTACAATAGTGGGTTGCTTGGAGGCATCAAAGAATGCCTTCTTTTTTGAGAGTGTTCACTTTGTTGTGTCTTAGCTGCTTCACTGTATGATTTTCGATGGACATGATTGCAAGACTTTGAAAATTTTTCTGTTAGCTTATGTTACTGAGTCATGAGCGCAGTCAAGATTTTTGTTCTGCCTTAATCCTACTCAAAACCCCCTAATTATTTAGCTCAGCTGAATCACACTCTCCCTGCCCTCCATCTCTGTCTGTATGACAACAGATGTGCCCATGATTGTCATTTGACTCATCATTTTTAATTAAGCCAGCCTTTTGGTTTCAGAGCAAGCTATGGCAAAACACTGCATCATGCTAACAGTTTAACAGGGAAAATAAGAGTTTTACCATCACTAATTTTATCAATATAATATGGATTTTCATTTGTTAATTAGCTGGACTTAGTTAAATGGTAAAAACAGCAGGGGTGATTACTTACTTTCTTCTTTAAAAACCTGTACGTCCATAGCCCTCACAACGTAAACTCAGATTTGAAAATGAAGCTTCATGATGCGTTCAAGTGAGCTTGGAAAAAACAATGTCAGCGTCATACGCAATGGTAACTGCAGGGGTTTAATTTCAAAGCCAATAAAGAAAATAACATTCCTACTGTATTTTAGAGGGGCTTAAAATAGGCCTAACGACGTCCATTCAGGTCAACACAAAGAATTAGGTTTTGTTTTCGCTAAATAACCACTTTTCACCACACAACACACAGTAGCCATAAGCTTCAGCCACTGGATCATAGCATGTACACTATACCCCATTTAAGAAAATGGTGAAAACTGCAAGTGATGTTATATTCCAGGTATTGTGAAAACTGCTCTGCCAGGCAACAGCAACACCGGTTTTCAAAAAAGGAAAAGCGGTAGCAATTTACCGGTGGCCCACCTCAGGCCGGCTACAACACAGTAAGCGGTGGCTAACCTTCAGCTAGTGTTCGGTTCCTCCATCCCTGTGATGCATGAAGCAGCATTTCAGCACAACAATTACATGATTAAATAAATTAGAAATTTAGCAATCACCTACTGATCAGACACTTTTTTTATCATACGCGCTGACCAGTCAGCCAAAGGGATATCCCTGTGGCCAAGTAATCGGGGCGCACGATCAGTCGGAGGCATAGTGAAGGGACGCTCACACTGTCACAAAAAGCAATCTATGTCAGCGTAAAAAATGTAACTTTATTTTACTGCTTTTGTTGGTAACCTGTTAGGTCAGCCAGTTAAGTGATTATTTAAACAGGAAATAGAGTACACTCCATTAAAATGTATGTTTTTTTGTTTGTTTGCATTTTTCCCCCAGGATTTTTCAAATGGAGACTAATCAAAAATGCAAATGTAAAGTCTTCATGGTCTCCGTGTTTAAAAGGTTATCCAACCACTTGAGCTGATTGGAATGGACTTGATTGGAAAGTTAAAAGATACTTCAGGTGGAAACAGTACATTTGTGTACTTTATCACTACTTAAAGTGGCCACAAGCTTATGCAATCAATTCAGGAGCGCAGAGGATTTGGCCCATTCTTCATTAATATGTATCTACTAGTTTGAGGCAAAAGGGAAAGGTTTTTGTAAGCAGGGTTTTTAAAAATTATATATATGGTATAAGGGATACTACAATTAAGTAAACGATAAAATTGTCTGAGAATGACACATCAGGAATTTAACTCAAGGAAAATTACCTTGAAGCACCCAGGGTGGCTTTGCACGGAAAATTAGGGGGATAAGTTATTTTCCAAAAAAAAACAGGTTATTATAATAGTAATAGTATAGTAATGATAATAATAAATACATACAAAAAGGGTTTACTGGTTGTGGAGCAGGCAAAAATTTGGGGGGGCATCTCAATAAAACATACCAAAGTCACCCCACAGCAAACCCTTCACTCTGTGCCACCAATTTGTGCTGGTCACATGCACATGTCACAAGCTTTGACTCTTAAAAGATCCCCAGGCCACACCAATACAGACACAAAGGACCGATGGATTAAAAAAGGAGTTTTATGTTTTCATCAGGGTAAAAGCAGCAGCAGCAGGAATGCTAGTAGCTGGGCAACACAGGACAGCCTAGGTGTTAAGCAGGAAGGCGGAGTTGGCACTGCTGGAGCTGTGTCTCCCTAGGTCCTCTGTGTCTATGAGGCACGGAGCAGTGTTAAAACAGATTTAACTTTGCTAATTGTAAAGAGACTGACAACCTACCGATCAGAGCTGGCTCCCACACCTAGGAGGAAGCTCCCTTTACCTACAGTTGCAAGCTCCTATAAATACTGCCATATACAGCCGCTTGCAGAATCGAGTGCGAATGTCAGGGCAAACTACTAGTCAAGCTAACTCTCCAAGACACTAGGGCAGAAGATTACAGGATCTTGCCCAATTATCCAGCCACAGGTAAAATACAACTACCCAAGTTCAACCTTGCAACAACCACATCCAATGTTATTTTAGGGAGAGCACTTTGCTGCCATTGGCTGCATACCAAATGTAATCAGCCTCACCAAAAACTAATCACCTGATTAGTTTTGGTGAAATGCTCCAAGCAGACCTTCACAATATGTTTGGGTCTGCCAAACCTATTGTTTGGTAGTGGTCAATTAAAGGTGTGCAGTGTCCTTGTGCCAGGTGCACATATGGACACTCTTATGCCTGAACAAGGTGTTAGTTATGGACAATCCATGACGAGCACAGAAGTTAAACAACAGACCACCACTAGGATTCAAATTGGGGGGGGGGCGCTCCTCCCAATCACAACCCCCCTTCACGTCCCACTGTCGTTGCCCACGTGGGCATTGAAGTCCTTTAGCAGAATGAGTCCCCAGGAGCAGAGCTTTCCAACACTCCCTCCAAGGACTCCAAAACAGGTGGGCACTCCAAACTGCCATTTGGTGCATAGGCACAAACAACAGTCAGGATCTGTTCCCTTAACAAGAGGTGGAAGGGGGCTACCCTCTCACTTACCGGGGGGAACCCCAACCCACAGGTATAAAGTGGGGGGCAACTAGTATGCCCACACCTGCTTGGGGCCTACCATCAGCAACTCCAGAGTGACACAGAGCCCAAACCATGCGTCAAGGTGAGTCCGACTTTATCTAGCTGGAATTGCTCAAACTTTTGTACCAACTGAGGTACCTTTCCCATCAGAAAGGTGACATTCCACATCCCTAGAGCTAGCTTCTGTAGCAGTCGATCAGACCGCCAGGGCCCCCAGCTTCGGCTGCCATGCAACTCACTACACATCTGGCACCTATAGCCCCTATAGCCCCTTCTGTGAGTGGTGGATCCACAGAAGGAGGGACTCATGTTTCCACTTCAAGCTGCATTTCCACTACAGCTAGGATGTTAATATAAGATTTCTTGAATAATTTTTATGTGATGATACCCAGAGCACAGAAAGTTGAAGCTGAGAAGTTTGGGAACAACTGCTCTAGATGACTGGAAGGACCAATGACAGTAGATAAGAAATAATAAACCATATAAAGAAAAGTAAATTCCACCTGAGTGAATAGATAAATAAATCACACAGCATTGTGGTACAGCTCTGGTATATTCATGTAATGAATCCATTCAGAAGTTGGAGTCAGAAAAGTGACCAAGCACAGCAAGAAAGCATGGTAAGGAAAGCTTTGGCAGGATGAACTGATGGAGTCACTAATCATTTCTTATGCTGATTGAAATCTCATCTCCTTTATGTAAAGTTTCTGGAGTGCCTCGTGGATAGTGCACCAATCAATTTTGACAACGGTGCTACAGCATCAGCGTAATTAGAAAGCAAATTGGCATCTTTCTTCAGGCACATTTAAACATGAAACCGTACAGGCCTAAACACATATTTACATGTTCACTGAAGATAAAATTTATTGTGTCTCCGTATTTTATGTACTATGAAACTTTGACGCTTAACTCAAAATTATCCCTTGGCTTTTGTAGATGACAGACATACAATAAGTGACAACTGTGGAAGCCAAGATGGTGATGAAAACTGAGTGATAACAAGTGTTTAATTTATCTCCTTAAAAGGTAGGGTAGGAGATGTTTTCCTGAAGCATTTTTTCACTATGTTGGTTTATATTTCCTTCACACACCAATTGCAGGCCATTTATTTAAATTCTCTAAGACAAATATTAAAAATTCCGATCACCTGTGACAGGAATGAAAAAAAAAACACCATCCAATTATTTGTTCTAAAGAAATTCAACAGTAATACTGGATGTCAATATAACTCAACTGCCATTCGTCCCTCCCCCCTGGGCGAGTTCCTCTGCTCTACAGGCGTGGCTTCAGGGGGAAGTCTTAAGAAAAGGGTTTGGTCTTTTGAATTGTGTAATTTCAAAATGTAACTTGGTTGTCGCGATCCTCAGCCACCCATGCTGTATGAAGAAAATTGCCACCTCGGTGGTTACAGGCCCAAAAAAAACACTTGACCACGTCAAACCACAGCCACTAATGGAGATGGGAGGAAGAGAGGCCAAACACATCTGCTTTTTAAAGACGCATTGTGTCGACAACCAAATCCAGGTGGTTAGTAAGACTGGCACAGTGCAACGTAGGGACCAAGAGGCGGGTGACCCCCAGCCACACTACATTTACCTTTTATCCTCACAAAAAGTCCAACACACTTTGTTTTTGGCAACACTGTGAATCTAAAGTCTTCAAAAGTCATCTTGACATGAAGTCATACTCGCAGTTGCCGAAGAACTCTTCAATCGGAGGGAGAGGGCATAAAAAAGATGGGCATGAGGCGCCCTCCCTTCACCAGAAAAAGGGAAGCACCCGTTGCCATGGCAACACAGAAACGCTGGTGTAGTAGCGTTGTGTACAAGTTGCGAGGCGCACCGGCCGCCTTGTTATTCACCACACTGTCCCCGAAACATAAATCCAGCCTGTCAGACAAACACGCGGGTCACATCATGGGGAACTCTTGTGTTAATGTCGTTGCCTTCGTTTAGCCGTAGAACTCTGGAAAGTCTGCATCGATGCAGACGTTATGTGAGGGCTGAGCGGCCCACTCGCCCTCCACCCTACACGGTTTGAGACGGGACTTAATCTGGCGGAGCCTCCGCGATTTGTCACACAGACAGAAAATCCGCAGGTGAAGGAAGATAAAAACGAAACTAGCCAAAATTTCTTTATGGTGATGTTTGATGTTATGTAAACACAAATAGGCCTTCATTGCATTGCCATTCTAGAATGCGCCGCTCAGTGTCACCAAATTTGTAGCAGTCTCAGCTCTCGTAATATTTATATTGTAGCCGTCTTTTTTTCGAGACATCGGCTTCATTTTTGGTTTGTCTAGTAGCATTTTTCATGCTGATCAAAAGGCTGAGCTACACAGGAGATTTTCTGCATATTTTTTTGCTCTATCAAGACTTGTTATGCTGTGTCTCCATGGCAACGAGACTTGTTTATCACCGGGATCAACTGATAATGCTCTCCAAAGTCAAGATTTCAGTGAAACAACACTTCAAATCCCAAAGGAGCTGAAAAGAAAGAGAAGAGGATGCAGAGCAGGAGTGCAGCAGAGAGTAAAACAGTGGAGATTTAAGCCGTTTCTTCCAACTACGTGAGATCGCTAGCTGACAAAATGAACGAGCTCCGGGTGCTAAACAGGTCTCAGAAAGAATACAGAGTGCAGCATTATCTGCTTCACCTGTTTACCAGCGTTGGTGTCATCCTGGACATGTCGCTGTTGAGGAGAAGATCTGCATTATAGACATGGAACTGCTAGATTCTTGCATCGGACCTGAACAAGCCTCTCACTGAAGATCATTCCTTCCATCTGCATGAAGAACAAGAGCACTACAATACGGAATTTCCCTCTGGGATCAATAAAGGGTTTTTCTTTCATTCATTCATTCATTCCTTTGATCGGAAATATCAAAGGTAAGTAATGGGAGTAGCCTACTGGAGCAGAAATACTTTGGAGTCACTATAAACTAAGTGAAGTATAATGTAACTCCTGTCATTGTAATGACAGGCTGAATTTATGTTTCGGGGACAGTGTTGGGAATAACGAGGCGGCCGGTGCGCCCCGCAACTTGTACACAACGCTACACTGGCGTCTCTGTGTTGCCATGGCGACGGGTGCTTCCCCTTTTCTGGTGAAGGGAGGAAGCCTTGTTCATGCCCATCTTTTTTGTGCCCTCTCCCTCCGATTGAAGTGTTCTTAGACAGCTGCGAGTATGACTTCATTTAGAGTCACGCTAATAGCGAATGGATGAATTATTGGTCCAAAATGTTAGAAGACTAAACAGCAGGAACAAAACAGCGCATTCTGTCTGTCATTGGCGCGTCACGCTGTCAGTCTTACTTGTTCTTACATGTGACTGGACTACACGTCACCAGAGAAACAATAGACTAGAAGGGTCCAGTGTCCCTCCCCGCAGCGTTTTTTTTTCTTTCTTTTATTTTTTTCAGAGGGTAATTTTCAGAGTTTCAAATCGAAAAGCAGTGAGAGAGCACTGGCGAGAGAGCACTGACAAACATCAATGATCGCAAACTCGCAGCAGTAGGACAAAACTAGATAGGTGGATGCTGCAAAGTAGAATTTTTTTCAGATCTCATATTACAAGGTTTCAAAAGTTTTTTGCAAACATAAAGTAGTGGGAGAACAGTACCATATTTGAAACTCTGAAAATGTATACTTGAAAAACAGCAAAGGTGAAACAAACGGTTTGAATCTCTGAAAACGTGAAACTGAAACTCTGAAACTAAATATTCTGGTAGAAAAGTATGCTTGCAGAGATTTAAAACTTATTTTCAGACTTTCGACACTTTATTTCAGGTTTTAAATGTTCAAAACCTGATTTTCAAGGTTTTAAATCTTTTTTTTTTGGTTTCAGATTATGTCAGTGTTCTCATTTCTTAGTTTTGGGATTGCTAGTAAAAGAAAATGAATTTGCACTAAAATTGAGAGAATATCTTGTCAGAGAAAAAAATTCAAGGCAGGATGTATGAAAATTGAAATTCACCTAAATATATTCATTTTTCATGCTGTTCTGATTTACAGGTGAAAAAAACTAGGACATTCACCCTTAAAGGGGACATATCAGGCAAAATCCACTTTTTGAGCCCTTTAATTGATATTTTTATGTACTTCTAAGGTTCAGGAGTGCAGAAATAATTAATTTAATCTCTCCTGATGCTGTGAATATGTTTGTTTTTTCCATTCGCTCTTATGTTTTCTTGTCTATTATGTCACAGTGTTTGCTGTGGCTAATGGACTAAATATGGTCATGGACTTTAGGGTAAGCAGTTGCGTGATTCGCCTTTTTTTTTTCCTTGCTGCGATTTTGTAGTCCAAGTTTAGTCATGCTGGAGTTGCAAGCAGACAAGTCAAAATGTCCGGTTGTTGTGTGTATTAACCCAATCATTCCCTTAAACCCCCCTCCAGCATCGGAGCCTCTGCGAAATGCTTGGTTGAAATTAATTTTTAGTGGAAATTTACCTGCATTAGTGGGGAAAATCCTCCTTGTTGTGCAAAGCACTTTGGACTAATGCTTCAGGAATCTCCTCCAGTATCAAGAGGTTTTGCCAAAAGACTTTATCTCACAAAGGGGTCGGTTCCTTTTCTCTATGGAAACAATGGACACAGCAGCTTCGCTAAAATCGAATCAGGCTTTATGTTATTTATTTTTTTGTGTTGAAATGACCTTCTGGTGGTTGTCTTTAAAGCATTAGCACTGCCTTCTGTTTATGTTAGCGTGGTGTGCTAGCTTTTAGCTGCCTCCCTGTGGATATAAAATATTCCAAAATAATTTGGCTTTTTTTGCTGATTTTGTTGAGCAGAGCATGATCAAAGTGCATTCAGGGATGTTTTTGATGTTCGCACTAGCTAACTCCTTTACTGTGTTGAGGTCTTGTTTACTTCATTTATATATTGGTAGTGTGGAAGAAAATAATGGGACAAACTAGAATAAAGATCATCAGAGTGTCAGGATGATTATTAGATAAGATGGCTGAGATGGCGCAGGGCAACTTTGGAGGAAAAAAAACAATAGCTGATAGTGGCTACATCAGATGATAGAAAAATACATGAAAATGAATCAGGATCTCATCGGAAAGGGAGAAAAAGAGGGGGAGAGAGAATGTATAACTTAAGTTTTCATTCATATTGCAACTGTCTCCGCTGTGGAGCCATTGTTTCTTTTATCTATCATGCATCAGTTTTCTGTAGTTGACATTTTTAAAAAACGTTCTCTGTAGATAATCGTATCACCGCTAAAACTACAAAAATGGCTGAAAGGAATGAAGTTGAACTGAGTAAAACATTCTGTGAACTGGAAGGGGGCGGGGTGTGAAATGTTTCGTTCTGATTTAAAGAGACCGCACCAAAACGACTTGCTCTCAAAGACTGTAAAGACGCACCTCAGAAAGGAGGTTAAGGAGGGGTGTGTGGAGCTATACAAACAATGGTTTCAGACCAAAGGATTGCAATTCTGTTTCATGTAAACCATAAATTAATGATTAACATTTGAAAAGGAACAATTTAAAAGCACGGAATATCCACTTTAAGTAAGTTTGGACAAAAGAGAAGTATGAATCTTGGAAAGGACAAGGACTCACCTCGTTCTGACTAATTTCTCCAGCAGAGATAAATAAAAATAGAAGACTCAGTGATGCAACGCACTGAAAACAAAGAAGACAAAGGATCTCTGAGTCTGCTGGAAACTGAAAGGCTTTCCGAAGCATCACTCTGTTATTATAGTCGACTTCATGTTGACTGTTAGAGAAGTGCAAAGCAATTTCGACTAAAAGCAGTAGCTTCAAAAATGCCAAAGATCATTAAAATCCTGATTCTTGGTGATCTGTCTAACTTTCCTTGGAAACCTAAGTTTATAGTGTTTTGAGGACAGTTCAGAGAAGAAGAAGCAACAATATGAAGCAACAAAAGAGACTTCAAGACCTGACCTTTGATTCTTAACATCAGTGAAGAATATACATGAAAACTTTTTCTGGCTTCAGGGCATTCAGTCTTTCTGTTCAACAGAGAATTCAAATCAAAAGGTCATGCAAATTTTGGGGGTATAGAGAGAATTAGAATAAAGTTTAGCTATTAAACTCTGATACTGCTTCAGTGACCAGACAGATGATGAGAAAAGCCTGGTGTCCAGATGTTGGAGGCAGACTTCTGATTATAGGACTTCATCTGAGAAAGCTGCAGTGGGTGGAAATGGGATTCTTGACAGGAGAAGTGAGATTTAAAAAGAGACTTGATAGATAGGAAAACAAGCAGCAAAACCGTAAACCAACTAAATTCAGTTTCATTTGTTTACAACATCTAGTTTTGTCAGGGTTTCTGTTCTGGGCCAGGTGGTAAGAGGTGGTTTTGCATTATTTCCTGTTTTATTTTGAAGTCACTGACCTCCCTCTCATTTCAGGTGTCTTGTCTTCCTCATCCTCGTG
>JAVQJG010287312.1:0-39861 GCA_036024015.1 Craterocephalus amniculus | reverse complement strand
TGTTCAGCATGGGATGTTTTAGAAGCAGCAGCACGGCAATGGTTTGTAAGATTTTATATTCAAGGCCGATATTTTTAGAATTCTTGAAGCTGTTATGTCTGCTATGGTACATAGGAACTTTTCTATTTTCAGCTGTTTGCTTTGTCCTAGAAAAAACACTGTTGAGACAAGATGCCATCTGACTGGAAACCCTTTTGCAACAAGCGGCATCAGTCAGATACTGTGATTATGATGATAAGTTCCACATGTGTTTTTACATGACCTCAGACACTTTATTAGATACTGTGCTTGTACATGGTTGAACCTTCTTTTACTTTAAGAACTGCTTTTATTCTTTGATTCATAGGTTCAACAATGTGTTGGAAACAGTCCTCAGGCTGGAAGCAGTAATCAAATGATACTAAGGGCCACAAAGTGTGTCAATACAAATATCCCCCACCACTTCATCACCAGCTGCTGATCACTGAATGTTTTCTCTTCTTCACACCATTTTCTGTAAACACCAGGGATGCTTTGGTGAGAAAACCCCAGCAGATCAGCAGTTTCTGAAAAACAACGTTTTCATGTTCAAGGTCACCTTTCTGCCCCGTTCTGAAACTCAGCTTTTACTTCAGTAGTTCATCGTCTTGACCATTTCTGCATGACTGAATGATGCTGCCATGTGATTGGCTGATTAAATATTTAGGTTTACAAGTAGCTAGACAGAAGATCCTACAGTAATAAAATGGAGGATGAGGGATCCTTTGATCGCTGCAACCTCAGGTTCTAACTGATGCTGTTGCTCACCTGCACCTGCATATTTCTATTTTCAGCTACAGTTGGCACAAACCGTTCCTGCCTGTCAATCCTGGCTCAACATACAATTAAATGTGTGTTTTAAAAAAAATTTAATGTAGTTTTTTTTTATCATTCAACCGATTTGATCCTGATGAATAGCTTTGTATTTGTGCATCACATTACCAATGAAAACTTTGTATTAGTTCCTTCTCACACATTCCTAAGACCTGCTGTATGAAAAGTTAAAACCAACCTTTTAAGACTGCCAGTTTCTTGCATTTGCACCTTATATTTATATTTGACAGCTTTGCAGCTGCTGCTTTCGCCCGTAGACAGTTAGTGATAGTTTGCAGAGATGCCAAAGAAAAAGGTGCCAGTACTTAAATGGTACTGCTGTGGTTCTGCAACTCTTGGCAGTCCTGCAGGGTTGAGGACGTGCTATGTGTTGACTGAATTAGAGGCACTCTGAAACACAATGAAAGGAATTATCCCCGGCTGTGGGCAGAAATACAAACATGGTGGCCTGCCTGTTCCACAGTGACACATTCTGCTGTGACCCTGCGTTCAACACCAGGAGAATTCTAATATAGACTCAGAGCCATGGGACTATGGCTGAGAAAAGTTCATGGGGATGCGATTAGTTATCCAGTGCGCTTTCCACTGTTTTACTGAATCGTCTTTGAGATCCACATTTATCCAAAAGCCTTCAAATCTTTCATTTGAGCATCATCATTCATTTGAGTCTCCACATGTAACAAGAAAGTTTTCATCTGCAACTTTATCATTGCCTGTCAGACACTATACTGGTGAAGCAAACCATAAACAGCACATAGTCCAACCAGAACAGATGCAAACACAGTCAAGCTGAACTGAACACTCCATTTTTGGTGAAAATGGAAGGAAAAGGAGCCATTTTGATTAAAAATAAGGAGACTGGGTTCAAAGTGGGCTTACCTTTCCTCCATAAACCAGCTGTCCTCCAAATGTCATGAGGTGATCTGTGCCTTTGAGTTCATGTTGGAGTCACCTTTCAGGTTTTTGCTCTGCTCATATCCCTCTATGAGGAGCAATTACCTGTAGTCCAGCTGGACAAACATGAAGCCATGTAGCCATCATTAGTTTGGGTTAAAGTTTGTTTAGGATTTTTTTTAGGTGACAAAATAATCAGTACTTTCGGTTCACTTGGTTTGAAAACTGTGAATTATTTGGAAAAATATAGATATAATCATTATGTGTCTGTAAATTTCAGACACAGGGTGGAACATTTTCTGCCCTCAGAGCGGTCTATCTGGTAATAAAGATGTGAGATAGGGCAAAAGCTAAACATGGCTCATATCTCATGTTCCTCCTTCCACCTACACTTTCTAACCACACCGCACACATACAGTGTTTCTCTCTAGGGAAAAGCTGCTGTAATTGCCCCCTTGCTCTTTCCTCCCCTCCCCTGCAGTTTCACACCCTGTATTCATCTTGTCAGACAAGGTATGAGGCTCTCAGGGCCCCTACTGTGACCGTGAGGCCATTATTACATCGCCTTCATACTCATTAGGGACAACAAGCTCTCCTCAATACACGAACAATAGGCCTGACTCATTACTTGCATTCATCTAACCTGCCAACAGGTCCGCAGCTACGTTGCCAATCTCGGCTTAAGTGACTGGTCAAACCTCCTGGGCAAATTAAAGTCCATTATGTCTACTCAAGTCTTTCACTGCTTTTAATATTTCATGCAACGTGTGATGGGTGAGAAAAGCTTGACGCTCAGAGTTGATTGTCAATTATAAAAGGCAGCATTGTGTTAGAGCGCAGTGCAAATCAGGCTGTCATCTCTTGTTCTCACTTCTTCTGTATATGTGGAAAAAAGAAAAACCCGAGGGTGCACATACTGTAAACAGTATTTAATGTTTACATTATAGATAAACTTAAGAGTAAGCGGACCATGATGAGTGCCAGTGTTTGCCAAACACAAGTCAAGCTGTAATTTGGATTACAGAGGATGTACCAGCATTGCATATTAAAATTTCATATTGAGTCTGCTGAAGTTATAATGAAGCAGTGTATGCATACTGACTGTTGTTGTTTTGCTCCACTACTAACCTTTTAGCAAACCTAATAAGTGAGGGTTGCACAATTTTCATAGCCAATGTTTTTTTCTGGCCAGGATTTTGCATTATAAAGAATAATTTAATCTTAATAGACTTCTTCTTGGTGTTGACAATTAAATGATACTTTTTCATTGATGCAATCTGCTGATATGTAGAATTAATATCATGACTCAGGTGTTTTGCTTCCCCTTGTGTCAGAATTACTCTACATGTTTAGATTAATATGTCTGCATCACAGCCATTGTTACATGTAACATTTATTCTAACACTAAATTAAATGGGTTTTTACGAGGCTTTAGCCATCACTTAACTCCTGCTTGTACAGCAACATTATGAGCTCTTCTCTGTCTCTTGGTTACATGATCTGAATGTAAGTGTGTGTGTGTTGGTTCGAGGAGCTTTAATGAACTTATCACTGTTCCCACAGGGTGCAGGTAGAGTTCTATGTGAATGAAAACACCTTCAAGGAGAGGCTGAAGCTTTTCTTCATCAAAAACCAAAGGTCAAGTAAGTACAGCTGACAGGAGCGTTATGATAAAAGCGGTAAGAGGCTTACAGCTAACAAGATCTGCTCAAAGTTAAACGAACAAATAGCAGCATATTATAGGAAATTCTGCTCAGTAATGGTGTATATCCACTTTCTGTCTCACTTAGGGTTTTCATATTACATTGACAGCTTCTCTGTGAATCGCTTTGTTTGGGCATGCACAGGTTTTAGCCCGTTTCTTTACATGATGCAGAGCTGCAGTGTTATTTTCTCATAAGGAGATAAGACATTGTGTCTGGACCCATTTGTCTGTATTTAATTGTAAAAATGTTCACTATGTGAAGCCTTCGGTGGAACAGGTTGTGACCATTTCCTGCTGACTTTTACTAAACTTGTCATCATCACTAAGCCACCAGAGTCTGTGACATAAAGCATCAGTGTAATTAGAATGTGACTCTTAGCTGCAGGCCTTTGCGCTTCTATTTGTTTTTTTTTCTCTAGTTTCAAATTATTTTAACTTTGGCACAGGCTTTATTTAAGAAGGCCATGTCAGAAGAGATTAAATAGCTGCTGAGGCTGATTAGAAAGGAGTAATAAAGTTAGCACCACCCTCTGGCTAAAGAAACTTGGATGCAGAATGACTTTGTTTTGATATTTAATTTGATGGTTAGAGTTATTTGTCTGCTTATGAGCCACTCCTCATTGCTTTGTGTCTAGCTTCTAAGCAGTCTGATTTTTTTTAATCTATAAAGTGGTATTAAGCAATAGTTTTTTACTTCAGTCATAGACTGTTTTTTCCACAGAGTTTTGGTTTATTACTGGCTGTCTGACACAAAATTCCAATTTCTTTTGCATTTATAAAATATCCTAAAGATAACATAGTATAGCAGACTTTAAGCTGTATTTTTGCACTAACTGTGATTCCCAAAAAACTATTTGCTAAAAAGTAACATATTACAACATGTTGTGCAGCTTTCTTGAATAATTACACAAAAACACAAAGATATTTATGCAGGTGAACATAGCTGAAAACGATTTCTCTGAAGGAATGAAGGAAAAATCCAGACCCTAGGAGATTTATCTGGATCTTCACCCGAGCCGTCTTTTCTTTAAGCCTCATCAGAAATGATCTCCATGGAAGGTTGACTGTCAGTAAAGGCTGAGGTATTCTAAATTAAACATAACTGGACTGATTATCAGTGGCAAGAGGTCATACAGAATGATGAATCCTCTCCAGAACCCAGACTCCAACATTACTGAAGCAGTGTGGGTTCATCTGTACAGAGAGCAGAGCAAAAAGCATCCATCATCCAAAGTCCCAAGTCTGAAGAACTCCTCCTGAAGAATTATAAGGAAGATCAGGTGGTGTTAAAGAAAAATGATGACACTAATGCTCATTAGACCTGTGTAAATTCAGTTTTAGCCTAATAAACTCCATTTTCATGTATGTTTGCATATGTCAGTAAATTGCAGCAGCTATTTCCAGGTTTCCTGGGAACACATGAAGAAAGGAGGTACAGCCTTTGCACAGTATTATGTCTGTGCTTATTCAAACACAAAATCGTGATTCCACAAAAATGATCCGTTTTTGATAAGCCTGTCAATCATTTTTGTTTCTGTTCTTAAACATGCTCTTTTGCACATAAAAGCTCTGCTGTTAATCTAGGAGGATTTGGAAGCGATGCATCATGGGAAATCAATGGTGACAAGGCGCCTGGGTAGCACGGATCTGCATTAGTTACGCTTCGAGGGTATAGAAATCTAATTCACCTTAGCAGCTGGCGTTGCTGTACCAGCTCTCTGAAATCAAGGGATTTGGCTTTTTTTATTGTCAGTTTCAACACCAGGTTGCAGATGTTTGATTTTTTTTTATAACAAGCTGCAGCAAAAAATAAATGCCTGTGAAAGCTGTGTCCTTTGGTTTCTTCATAGGCCTGAGAATACGTTTGTTCAACTTCGCATTGAAGATTCTCACCTGTGTCCTTTACATAGTACGAGTCAGCCTGGACGACCCTAAAGAGGGAAACCCATGGTGAGTCGCACATCAGCTGCTCTGTCATTAATGTCAGGCTTGGTATCTGATTTTCTCTCTTTTTCTTTTGTACAGTTTCTCTCTCTCTCTTTTCAAATATCCTCATTGCTTTCACGTTTTCCAAATTTCTGTACAGATTTGTTTGATCCATCTTCATGAGATCTGTCCCTTTTCCAGAAATGATCTGGCTTTTTGAATCTAATCCAGCCCTTTATTATTAAAAACTATAGTTATCATTGTTTTTCATTTAGTTGTTTTTTGTGTCAGTGTGGATGTTGTGGAAAGTTTTTATCTTTATTAAAGAAGGGATTCTATAGCTATCCACAACTGCTATTTTAATTTTAATGATCTCTTCCATACATTGTTCTTTTTCACTCAAAAATTGCTGAACTCATATTCAGGTCACTTCCATGTGTCTGATGGATGTGATTTAGTTCTAAGCTTATGGCCCTTTTGTAAACCACATTTCCCCCCATACGATAGCTCCCCTTGTTTTACTTGGGAAATCATAAAGAAGTAGCTTATACGGTTACTAAAAAAATAAATAAAACAGGTTTGGATTCTCTTTCAAATTGAATTTAGTCTCCGTTTTCAACATCTTTTCAACATCTTATGTTACAATTCCTATTTTTAGTCCTATCTTTCTTATTTGGATATGTAAATTCTTGGAAATTATCCTCCCACTCGTTATTTCTATCTTCTCTATCTGTTCCAAACCAACCAGACGAGCAACTAAGTGAAAGGGAATTTCTTAAAAGAAATTTTTTCAGTTGGTCTGGGCATAAAACAACAAATATGGAAGAAATCTGAAAAACTTTGTCAGGTGATTTATGTGGAATCTTCTCGGTTTATGCCTTTAATGAGCTTTTTTTGTTAGTAATATTTCATAAAAGTTTAAAACTCAAACAAAACATTCACATTGTCAGGGCAATGTGCACTGTTTATTTCTTTTCTTATCTAATATTTTTTTGTGTCTTCATGTGTCTAAAACACAAACAGCCAGTGACAAGCAACTATTCTAAGTTGCTTCTTCTCTTATTACTTTGTGCTTAATTCTTTTAAAAATCAGGTTTGTTCCTCATGTCTGATGCTAACAGAATTATTCCTCCCATGTTCACACTCACACCTTGCTTTATGTTGGTTTTGCCTATTTCCTTTGCTTACAGTGTAATATGTCGGAACTATAGTGTACTTAATACGACGCAGTCACCAGAAATCAACTGGTAAGTTTCAGTAAAACATGACACTTGATCATCTTCATTGTGTTTGGCATCTTGTGTTGCATTTAACGATGATTTTTGGCAGGGAGCTGATTTTCTGGGTGAACAGACGGGAGCCTGTATGGGCAATACAGGTGAGAGTGATATTGCTGCAATGAAAAGTGCACATAAATCAAATTACACTGCATAGCTGAATCTTAAAGTAATTCACCAAAAAAAACACAGCAATCATTCATCAGACAAAAACATTAAGTGCACCGTTTCCCCGATGAAGGCTGAAAAGCCAGAAGAGATGAGTCTGCAACTTCCCGTTTCATTCATCTCCGTCTCCCCTCTGCTGCAGGTGACAGTGGCCTTAATCAGTTTCTTGGAGACCATGCTTATCACATATCTCAGCTACAAGGTAAGCAACCCCTTCACAGTGCTCAGTTTCTCTCATTAATCCTCACTGGTGTCCTACAACTTTTTGATTTAGGTCCAGCTCTGTCTGTTTATTGTCTCTGGTGGACTAGAAGGACAGCAGCCAAAACACCCAGAGGACACTGTCTCACAAATGAATGAAAACAAGGTTCAGAGTCAAATGGGATGTGTTAACATACATGCAAAGGTTATTGAAATAGATGCACCTCCTCTGTAGTTTTATGAGCCAGTTGCACACAAAGACATCAGCATTATAAAGTGCATGCTTGGGATCGACTTCCCACAGCGTAGTCAGCTGCGGTGGAAGTAAAGGACTTTTGACAGGATGCCTTTAAAAATAAACACAAAATACTAAATATTCCTTACTGTGTGAACAATAATTGTGCACTTATTAAATTAGACTGCATCATATACAGGTTTTAAAATGTATTTCTGGTCTGTTTTGTTATGTGTCTTTAAATGGAACACAGTCTGTTTGCTTCAAGATCCTTGGAAAAGCAGCTTCCTGACCTCGCCTACAGATTACCTTACGTTTGAGACTAATAAACACTTTTGTTTTCATTTCCAATTCCTGAGGCGATCTTAAATTTCTAATGTACAATATTTACTTAATCCTTTTATGTTTATCCATGTGGTATTCTTCTTTCTTCTATATTGTGGGTTTCTTACTGCACTTATCTTATGTGGAACAGATACAACATATTGTGTTTGCCAATTTACTGAAGCATTGAAATTATTATTTTGACAGCAGGAGACACAAACAAGCAATGGAAAGTGTTGTTTTAAGACACCACCACTAAAACTGTTCATGTACCAGGAGTTAATTTATTTCTTTATCCAATTTAGACTAAAACAGGTTGTTTACCCTTATGTACAGAGAAATTTAATGTCGAGGTCAGTTCATCCATCATTGCTGCAGCTATTATCTGCTTTTCTCACTCCTTCATTGAATTATTTGCCATCACTTTTCACCGTAGGGGAACATTTGGGAGCAGATCTTCCAGATATGCTTCATATTGGAGATGATCAATACAGTGCCATTCATAATCACAGTAAGTAAATCTGATGTTCCTGCTATGGAAAACACCATTAGCACCACTGGAGGCTGCACAGACTGAAGCACATCCCACATTTAAGAGTTTACACAAGCTCACTTGGATATAACCGAGCACTTGTTATTTTATTTATTTATTTTTCTCCTCCTCCTGTATACAGAACCTGCACATTTGCTGCTGCTTTATGGCAACATTACACAACTTATACATCTTTTTCTCCTCCTTCAGATCTTCTGGGCTCCATTAAGAAACATATTTGTCCCTGTATTTCTTAACTGCTGGCTTGCCAAAGGCGCCCTGGAAAACATGATTGTAAGTGATTTCTCAAGCTGTAATTACTGGATGTGGTTGTGCCGTGTAAAGTGAGCAGATGCAGCTTGTTTTAAGAGAACATGACCTTTCCTAAAGCAGAGCTGGAGTAACGCAGGGTGTGAGGGCTCTGGCCGTTAATACAGTTCATATGAACAGAATTCAAATGAGCAGACCACATTACTTTATTTCAGGTATATTTTTTTTAAACTACAGTCTGCATTAATCTGTGTAGCACAGCAGTATCTCTGGTTACACTGATAAATTATCCTGCTTCCCTGTTAGTTGGCTAGAATCTGCTATAGGTGCAGAAGAAGTGGTACATGACATTCAAGGCAGTTAGTTAGTTTAAATGTTGCCGGGGTTCTGCATGCTCTTGCTGTAAGTCAGATGAGGCCATGACAGGATGAGAGCTTCATGCCAAAGCGGTAGTCAGCAGATGGTAGAATCTGGGGCCAGCAGGAAGGCGATAGCAGGGAGATCATGCTAACAAGGTGCGACAGAAAATGAGTCGTGAGCTGCAACATATCAAGACAGACAGTATGCTAATGTGAGAGAATGCGAGTGCTTGGCCGAAGAGAGCTTCCACGTTTGGCTGCAGAAAGAAATCAAATTTAAAAAGCATGTCAGAAATTGGCAAATTGTTTTTGTGTTTGTACTATTTTTGTGCTGCACTTAGATAGTAAGACAGAAAAATCCATACAGGTCAGGCTAATGAGATGAGTCCGGTCCAAGTGTTTGGACTGTCACGTACAATCCCTCACACTTTGCACTGCAGAGGTTTGATGTAAAGTAAAATACCAGGTATCCCATTAAAGTGACATGTCCAGAGTCAGTTTAGTGAGAAAGTTGTGAGATACGGGGGTGACATTAGGGGGAAAGATGATGTGTCTCTAAGTCAGAAGTGAAGGCAGCCAAACTGGATGTGAAAGGGAGAGTCAGTGATGTGACACTGACAAAGTGTTCCTTCCTCTTCCTCCACAACATTACATGCTGTTTGAAAGTCCTCACTAAGATGACAGTCCCTGTTTAGTTAGTGCGAACAAGCACCCGTGGCACAACGGAGGGAGCCATCTCTGCATCAGTGTAGCACAAAGACTACGTGACAACGACTTCTATGAACTTTTTCTTGCACTGTTTAACAAACACGGCATTTTCAGGAGATCTTAAAAATGTTTAATGTTCTATTAGAAGCAGCACAACAGATCAACACCATAACATCTTTTTCTGTACCCAGAATGATTTCCACCGTGCCATCCAGAGGACACACTCTGCCATGTTCAACCAGGTGTTCATCCTCATCTGCACCTTATTGTGTCTGGTTTTCACTGGGTGAGTTCACATCTGTTGTTCTAAAAGCTATGGACATGGGCATGGTGATGTCCACTGGTGATGCCAAAGGTGCATATTCCTCTGGCAGAGTAAAATTACATAGAAAAATACCTTTAAAAAGAAAGTTAAGTTTTATGATATGGTTATATTATATTCTAGAAGCATTGCAAGTTATTACTTGGGCAATTTAACTTTTCTATTAATCTTCTTTTGTCTCAAAAAAACAATTAAGGAAAGACCATGAAACACCAGCATTGCCAGTTCTTAGCAACACCTCTTTTCTCAAACATCAGTTTAAAAAATGTTTTGCTGCCAAGAGTTTTTTCCATTTTAGCAGAGTTCCCCAAAGCATCACTTCTGAGCCTTCAGACATCGGGTTTTAATTCACAGGGAATAGTTAGACCTTCATCTACTGTAGGGAGTAAGGTGGGATTTGCACACAAGATATTTTTCTAAAAAAGAATGAAAAAGAACGCTGCACATGTGCAAACAGCTGTTAGTTGCTGGAGGCAGAGAGATGTGTGCCCACTGTGGGTGAGAAATAGCTTCTTTCACTCTGAAACTCTGTCAAATCTTTATCAAAAGTTATGTATTAGTGATTTAAACAGAAAACATATTTTTTTGTTTTGTTTTTTTTTGTAAAAAACTCTGCATTAATTCCAGGCATGCATCTGCTTCAGCACTACTTTAGATTTTCAGTGATGTTTAGGTGGGAGAATTGTGAAGGTGAAGGACATAAAAATAACTTTTAACTTGCATGATGTAGAATTTTTATATATCATTAGATGAATTTTTGTAGTAAAAGTAGTAGTAGTAGTAAAAGGGGAGTTTTGGGGGAAAAAAATGTTTCCTTTTCGGTTATTTTCTTTCCCCTTTTGTAAACATACAGTACCAAGAATCATGCAAACTCTCCTTTTTACAAAAAGTCACATTTGTATTCATTTTACCTACCTGCACATAAACTACAAGCAACTATTGTGCAGGCCTACATTGCCATGCCAACACTGAAGCAAAATTAAAGGCTACATCACACATTTACATGCAGTTTTTCAGCTATCCTTCATTTCTCGTCATTCTCTGATTCCCACTTTCATAACACCCCTACATTTTAATCAAAGCTTCCACTTCTTGGCCGTAGAGCTTCGGCTACTTGATCAGTGACCACAATTCACCACCTCCTCCTCGTCTCACTGTCTCGTTAGACAGCTTAATTCCCTGTGCCTCAGGGTTTCATTAAATCTGTTAGCTATCAGCGAATAAAAAAAGCCCACAAATGAATTAGCACAAGCAGTGAGAGGGAACCGATGGAACAATCGAGCATGTCACGTTAAATGAGATACGATGTATTGACTTCTCTGCCCTTTCATCTTGGTCAAACTGTCGGCCGGGATCGTTCTCGCGCAGCAAGATGTGTATTCATGTGTTTCATTTTAATTCTGTTTACCCATAGGACATTTGTCTGCTCATAATGCCTCATTTTTCTGCAGAGCTTGTGGGATCCAGCACCTTGAGAGAGCCGGGAAGAACCTGTCCTTGTTCGACTCGTTTTATTTCTGCATCGTCACCTTCTCCACTGTGGGCTACGGGGACGTCACACCGCAGATCTGGCCATCCCAGCTTCTGGTGGTCATCCTCATCTGTGTGGCTTTGGTAGTCCTCCCGCTCCAGGTATGGGCTAACCAAACTGCATTGAGGGGTTTTACTCTTTTACATGTGTCCTGCATCTTATAATTGCACTTTTTATGGAATCTTTGCATCTGTAGCTGTCCTTGATGAGGTTATCATGAAACATTAATATTCCTGAAGTCAATGTGAACTGGCAGCTAATTAAAATCTAATAAGGTGCTTACTTCTCAGAGGGACTTTATCTCACTCAGAATTTGGCCACATCCACTCTGGCTCACACTCGCTGCATCCAGCTATTGACTGAACACTTAATATCTTCATCACTCCGAGCCTCTTGAAGGGTTTCCTCCCCCTGTGTAATAAATAGGGTGAGAAATAGGAATTTCTCCTGTCCCTGGAAAAGTGCTCATCTGCGGTTTTCACACCATCTGCATCCTGACAAACAAATCCATCACTTTTTTTGTGATTTTTTGTTGCTGCTTCTGGACTTCAGGCCTGTGTTGTTGTCACTGTGTCAGTTTGAGGAGCTGGCATACCTGTGGATGGAGAGCCAGAAGCTGGGGGGGAACTACAGCCGCCACCGGGCGCAGACGGAGAAACATGTGGTGTTATGCGTCAGCTCCCTAAAGATTGACCTTCTGATGGACTTCCTCAACGAGTTCTATGCTCATCCCAGACTGCAGGTAGACAATAGATTTGTAATTGAATTTATGGGTTAGTTAAAAGTGTTTTTTTTCTGTATTCATGGGGGGGGGACTATAATATAGATATACACAAAGAGACAGAGAAACAGTCAAAAAAACATTTACAGACATGAATAATTTAGAATGGAATTGCACTGAATGTCAAAGTTAGAGATTTTTTTTGCTCTCCTTTAAGAAATTTCTCCAAGTTCTCTTATAACTCCAAGTGTTTCCAGGCATCTTTTAGCTTTGAGTATCTAAAGTCTCAAATCTTTGCTGTCATACGTAATGATTAAAGAATTTATTTCTGCTTGCAGGACTACTATGTTGTGATCCTGTGTCCGACAGAGATAGACATTCAGGTTCGTCGTATCCTCCAGATCCCTCTGTGGTCGCAGAGGGTTATCTACCTGCAAGGGTCTGCCCTCAAAGACCAGGACCTGATGAGAGCCAAGTGAGTGAAAACACAGAACCATGACCTGGATTCCCATTTTCAAGGAAACACATGAAACCAGAGAGCGTGCAGGGCATTTTTCTGGAAATGTTTTGGTTTTAGTCCAGTGCATGTTGTGTTTATTTCATGTTGTAGATAAGTATTTCACGTAAAAGCAGTGTAAGAGCTGTTTAAATCAGTGGTCTGTGCAACAGTAGACACACTAGTTTGACTTGCTAATAACACCTGTATTAGTAAAACATGATTTGAGACTTGGGAAATGAAGTAAAACTGCTTTACAAGGAAACTTGGATAAATGTGCAGCTGAATAGGAAAATTCATGCACATCTATTTAATATCTCACAGCTTAGTCTGATTCACAGACGCAGGCTAACGACAGAAAACACCACATTGGTTTTTCAAGCAAGCTGAGGTGTTCTGCTGTTGTCATGGAGAATTAACAGTCTTCCATATCCAGCACTGATCTGCTGTACATCCACGTACAATTAACGTGTGTGTGTCTTTCAACAGGATGGACGATGCTGAGGCCTGCTTCATCCTCAGCAGCAGGAATGAAGTGGACCGGACTGCTGCAGTGAGTCACAGAAACAGATGCAGAGTTTGTTTACAGTGTGAAGCCTCTAATGATAAGAATCCTTTCAGTGCTGCGATTTCCCTTCACGCTCTGCTTACTTTTCATATATGCCAGGAGAGTTTGAGATATTCAGACGATATAGTGACTCTATTAAAATCTCCCAGACGAGCTCCAAGAAATTCCTGTTGCATTTATCAGTGAGTCACTGAGTGAGGAACATTTCTATCCCCACAGGATCATCAAACCATTTTGAGAGCTTGGGCTGCAAAGGACTTTGCTCCGAACTGTCCTCTCTACGTACAGATTCTCAAGCCAGAGAATAAATTCCACGTCAAGTTTGCTGGTAAGTGTGTTAAAGTTGGAGAAATCATCATTTTACTTTTTCTTTTGTACCTTTAATTGGAAAACTGCTGTGTGTCAACAGATCATGTGGTGTGTGAAGAAGAGTTTAAGTATGCCATGTTGGCGCTTAACTGTGTGTGTCCAGCCACATCCACGCTGGTCACCCTCCTGGTTCACACCTCCAGAGGACAGTGAGTGCACGCCATGATTTATTGTGCAAATCAGAAAACAGATATATTTGAATCCACTGTCCGTACATTATATGCATCATTCATAGAAGCAGTGTAGTTTTATCCAAACGTCCAAAAATAACAAACCCATCAGGCAGCGAGGTTTAAAAACGGTTAAAGAAACACTAACATGTTGTCTTGGTGAGCCTTAGCTCGTAGATGTGCTCATTCTGTGAAAGGCTGATGACAATCTGCCTTCAACATTGCATTTATTAGACAAACGTGTCAAACTTTGTGCATGAGAGCATATTTTCCCAAAAACATTTCCTTTCTGAACGTCCATTTCATGTAAACTAACAGAAAGAAACATCAATGGAACATTAAAACTGTTTAAAAAGGCCATTTACAAATGGAGAAAGCTGGTTAACAAGCAAACAAACATAGGCTGTCTTGTGTCCTCAAGTGATTTCCCCAGCTCTGAGGAGTCTGTCTGTCTTTAATATTCATTAGTCATTTACATAGAGTGTGTATATAAATAAAAGATGGACTTTGCAACCAGATCCTTCAAGCTCTTTACATTCAGTGTGTTATGCAAGTTTGTATACATGTATTATCAGATCCTGACTTATGTGTAGTCCAGGCTTTTTTTCCCTTTTAACGCTTTCAGATTTGCATGTTTCTGCACAAACCCAGTTCTCAGTTTTCACATCTGTCACCCAGACAGATAAAAAAAGGATCACCTCAAATGATCTCCATTCACTGCTTACGTTCAGATTACGCAGAGATTCAACACCTCTAAAAGATCGGATTAGAGATGAGGGATTATACATTTGCAGGGATTTTTCTGCCTCACATCACCAGCATAAACATACACAAGTTATTATTCTGACTTTCAGTCATTTTGTTCAGTTTTCCCTGCTCAGCGCTGACGGACAGATAACGCCTCCATTTTAATACCCATTATAGAAACACGTACCCTTTCAATGATATCAGTGTGATAAGTCGTTTTAGTGCACATTTCTGTGGCAGGTGTTCTTTTAAACATTAATAAATGAATTAAATTGAACGGTAGATCAGAGAGACGCGCTCAGGGTTCAGGGACTTGATCGCTTCATTTTAAGCTGTTGCTTCAATTACAAACGAAGCGGAGCCGTAGTCATGATAAAAACTGAGAGATAAATGGCCACATCATGTTATTTTGTCATATAATATAAGCATTAACCGTATTTGTTCCTTAAAGACATTAGTTGGTGACAGAAGTCCTACATTGAAGGTTACTGTAGTTCAAATAGTAAATATATTGATGATGATTTTCCAGGGAGGGGCAGATGTCCCCGGAGCAGTGGCAGAGGACGTACGGACGCTGCTCTGGAAACGAGGTCTACCACATCCGTTTGTGCGACAGCAAATTTTTCGGGGAATATGACGGAAAGAGCTTCACCTACGCGTCCTTCCATGCCCACAAGAAGTCAGTAAATCCTCCGTTTGCTTCATCGTGACTCACTATCATCGCTTTTAATCTTATTAAAGTAATTCATACGTCTCTGGGAACCTTCTCTACTCTGTAGGTATGGTGTGTGTTTGATTGGAGTGAAGAGGGAGGACAATAAGAGCATCCTCCTGAATCCTGGACCTCGCCACATCATGGCTGCTACCGACACCTGCTACTACATCAATATCACCAAGGAGGAAAACTCAGCGTTCATCTTCAAGCAGGAGGAGACGCACAACAAGGGTCTGCCAGTCACCGGCCTCTACGACGCCCCCTCCAGGCTGCCTGTGCACAGCATCATCGCCAGCATGGGTAAGACTGAAAAACCAGAAAAAAACATGTTCAGAAATTCAGTTTATACTTGAGCAACATTTGGTGGTTGAGTTAAATGAGAATATTGATGCTTTTGCCTGTTGGGACTAAATTCATCCTGAACATTTCTGAATGGCTGCTTTTGGTGACTTACATGCATGTTGGTTTTTCTCTGACATGCTTTATTTTTACTTTGTTGGCTGACATTATCATAATGTGCTTTTTCTTTGATGGTAAAAGTTGATCAGGCCACTTCATTTGGTAAGTTTATGCATGTTGCTTCATTCCTTTCACACTAAATAATCATCACGAGATTCACATAAAGATTCAGTTGTATTTCACGATTGTTTCACACTTGTCTTAATTTCTTTTGTGACATATATCAAATGTGAACAGAGATGATGACGTATGTTCTGCACATATGTCGTGCATTTGATACACCTGACTGGTCCACTGTGCTGTGACTATGCATTATATTGCAAACAGTTGATATGATGCATGTTAGGGAAAGTGTCACTGCTGTTTGCATGCTGTTCAATGCAGATCAAGCAATAAATTCTCTTCACGGTGATACTGCTGAGTTCAAGGGTGTAAAAGGATGCAATTGGCTAAGATGCTTGGGGTCACCAGAGCTTTTAATGTGCAAATTATTGTAAAAGTGCTGTGTGTGATCTACACAGCTGCTGCTGTAATTCCCAGGTACCGTAGCTATAGATCTCCAGCACCCCGATCCTCCCGAGGAAAGCGGCAAACTGACTTTGCCAACAGAGAACGGCGCTGGAAGCCGCAGGCCGAGCATCGCGCCGGTCCTGGAAATCGCTGACTCCTCTGCCATTCTGCCCTGCGACCTCCTCAGCGACCAATCAGAGGATGAAACCAACCAATCAGATGAAGAGGGGTCTATGGGGTCAGAGTAAGTGACACAGTTGTGTTTAAGATGTAGATATGGAGAGGATGTGTTTACTTCATGCTCCTATATGAGGTGGTTGCATCTAATTTCAGAGGAAGACTCAGGGAAGTTTGTTTTGGGTGTTTTTTGTAGACTAAGATAAGCTCAAATGGACTGAATGTCCCTGCTGAGTTCTACATTAACAGTCTCCAGCAGCATCTGTCACACTGATCCAAACATCTGAAATTATCAACCCCTGTATAGCAGCACATGATGCTTGAATAGTCTCAGTTTTTAAAAAGTTAGCTGCAGATGCACAGATGAACTAAAGGTCCCACAGTGCCATCATGTGGTGATCAGCTCTCAACTACACCTAAAATCACAGCTTGGATTTTATTGGTGGTTTTGAGGGTAAACAGAAACTAGTTAGAGTAATTGCAGCTGACAAATAGCAAATCAAGAGCAAACCGACTCTTTGCTGCAGATCAAAACAAGACACAATTAAACAGAATTCTGAATGGCATTAGTCCTCCAGGCCTATTAACATCCGCAATTTGAGTAAAGCTGCAACAGAAACTAATGATGAGCTGAAAGCATTGTCATATTTGCATGAATATAGAGTGATTATTAACATAAGTGAGAATCTTTAAAAAAAAACTCAGACTATTTTTTCCACGACCTGCAGACTTCCTGTTCCTTTAATATATGAAAGATATCAGTTGTCTGGTGACAGTTTTAATCACTTTGTGCTGGGACGCTGCCCTAATGACTTACTCTTATTCTTATTTAAGTTATTAAAAACACTCAAAAAGAACATTAAAAAGATTAAAAGTAAGATATATTGTGCAGGATTCATGCATGTTTTTATGTTTTCTGTTTTTAACCTGAAAAGAAATCTTTGTACGAGCTTGTTTGTGGTCCTGTTTGGGGTAAATGCTTCAATCAGGTGTGAAGTTGTGTGTTTGGTTGCATTCATCATTTTCTGGAAAACTGTGGGAGTAGCTGAGGAGAATAAACTTTCCCTTAAAATGTGTCTGCTACGAGTGGATAACCAGTGATTACAACGTTAAGCAAAGGATCTGCTTTTAAGGGGAAAGATTCAGATCACATGATGGAATAAGTATCAGCACTGACTCATTTTATGTTGTTTGTCCATTAGTTTTGTGAAGGGCTACCCTCCAAACTCACCTTATATCGGCAGCTCTCCAACTCTGTGCCACCTCCTACCACAGAAAGCGCCGTTCTGCTGCCTTCGTCTCGATAAGGTGAACAGAACTGACATGCATCCATTTCCCCTTTCTTCATGTTGCTTTTCCCCCATTTTTCTTAAGTTCTAAGTTATTTAAGTTTGACCTTAAAGACTACAGCAACAACTAAAAGTCTAAATGACTTCCTGTTGAACTCCATCTCCACCCAGGGCTGCACACATAACAGCTTTGAGGATGCCAAGGCGTATGGCTTCAAGAATAAGCTGATTATAGTGTCTGCAGAGACTGCGGGAAATGGTCTCTACAACTTCATCGTCCCTCTGCGAGCTTATTATCGGCCCAGGAAGGAGCTCAACCCCATAGTGCTGCTGCTGGACTACCCGTAAGCCTGTTCAGCCTCTCTTCCTACCTGCTGTCTGCTTGTTTTAACTTCTAACATTTAATCACTCTAAGAAGGGAAGAGGGACTTATACAGTATCGGATAGATATAACAATTTGCAGAAATACAGTTCGGTACTGTAAGGGGAAAAAAAAGGGGCTGGGTGTTTAAGAAAATACACCAGTGTTTCATATTTGTGCACTTTAGAACAACTGAACTGGTTTCAATGGTGAAATTGTCGTAAATACTGGAACTGTGGCTTAATAGAGAGAAATAAAATCTTCTGTATTATTCATAGGAGCCTGTGGACGCGCTTTGCAGTGGTCTGTTTTCTGTTCAAACTCACCGAGGGTTTCCTTAACTTTGCCCGCATCAATGCTGAAAAAGAAAAACTGCACAAACAGAGAGCCAGGAAAGCTCGAGCCGAGCGACATCCTCAGGAGTTTCCATAGCAACCAGATTTTATAAATCCTCCCAATGCCAGCAGAATTAAATATTGATTCCCCTCTTGTTTCCAAGAGGAAATTTAGCTGAGTATTCCCAGCCCTTCATAAGTAGCAAATTTCAGGAAATGACTGGAGCGGCCTCATAATCGGTGGCGGGGGTCGCTGAGGTCATTAGTGTTGGATGCTCAGACCTGTTTCCTGTTTTCTGCAGACCAGACAACCACTTCTTAGAGGCCATTTGCTGCTTTCCAATGGTTTACTTCATGGCAGGAACTATTGATAAGTAAGTGTTTTGGGTGAAGAACAGGTAATCAGCCTCAGGCTGAGTTAATGTTAATGTGTCTGTTATTGCTTCCATGCAGCCCCTAGTTACAGCTCCTGTATGATTTCATTATAGATAACGAATGCAGTGCGCATCCTTAATGGATGCTGACAACAAATCACTCCCTGAAACAATAAACAGCTACATCTGATGGAGTTTGAATTTTCATCCTGTTTGATCAGTTTTAATGCAAATGGCTGCAAACTGTTTTTTTGTCATGAAGTGATTGTATTGTTATTGGCGGCTGCCTTTTGCAGGGATGATCAGATTCATACAGCAGGAAAAGCTTGTGTTAGCACAGAGATAAATGTTTTTATGACCGAATGATGACAAATGTAGTCCCCATAACAAAATTATGCAGGTGGACAAATGTGAAATATATGTAGAATTTAATGGAGAACATTAGCTACTTTTTGTTTTGACACCCTACTGCGTATTAATAATTGCTGCTCTCTGATTGGACCAGCTTGGACAACCTGCTCCAGTGCGGTATAATCTACGCTGACAATTTGGTGGTTGTGGACAAGGAGAGCACCATGAGCGCCGAGGAAGACTACATGGCAGACGCCAAGACCATCGTTAATGTCCAGACCATGTTCAGGTAACAGATGCTTCGCTGAGTAACTGTCAGCCGCTGGTCATGTTTTCGTCTTTCTGCTCAACTGGATACCTGATTCATGTTATAAAACTGTAAAAAAGATTTTATTACCACCATGATGGGTTTTTTGCTTTTGCTCCTTGATTAGATTGTTCCCCAGCCTCAGCATCATCACTGAGCTCACACACCCGTCCAACATGAGGTTCATGCAGTTCAGAGCAAAGGACTGCTACTCGCTCGCTCTCTCCAAACTAGAGAAGGTGAGTGTTTATAGATGATTCGGCGTGGGCTGAGTGCCCACATTCAGACTTACCACCTTTTATAAGTAAGTGTTTCCTTTTCTGTCTGAAAGCGATGCTACAAATCGGAGGTGGATTGCAGAGATGTAAACATGGAACACACTTTAATCCAGAGTATCGGGGAAAGCTGCCAAAAGCAGGTTTAGTGAAATTCTTATAAATAAAATCACATATTAATTTGGCTATGAGTGATTACCTTTAATTCATAGAGTGAAAAATCAACTGTTTTCAGCACTTTTTCAATCAAAAAATTGCAAGATGAATGAACTATTCTTCTGTTCTGAACTAAAATCATGGATATACATTGTAGAGTAGCAGTAGCTATTTCCAGCAAATACAAAGTTATTGTGTGTTGTACATAAATCTCAGCCAGCACACATGAAGAAGAAAAAACAGCTCTATAATCTTAAATTTGAAGATTTATTATAAAGCCAAACTCTGAATTTACACAACTTTGACCCCTGATGGGTTCATTTTGCACTCTGAGCCTCCAAGTTGCCCCTGTAAATCAGTAACACAGAAACATTTCTCTTTCCTTTAAATATTTTGTTTTTACAGGTATTTGGCTCTTTTTCCCTAATTTGTTTTTATCGTTTTGTTTTGTTTTCTTCAGATAGAGCGGGATAAGGGCTCCAACCTGGCCTTCATGTTCCGGCTGCCGTTCGCTGCAGGGAGGGTGTTCAGCATCAGCATGCTGGATACGCTGCTGTACCAGGTGGGATGAGACCTCTGCGAGACGGAGCTCTGCTTTATTATGGATAAGGATGAGATAAATACAGATGTATAACATGTGTCAGTGAGCTCATCTGTCTAAGAAATGTGCTGCTTACTGTTGATGCTCTCTTTTGACAGTCGTTCGTTAAGGACTACATGATCGCCATCGCTCGGCTTCTCCTTGGCCTGGACACAACGCCCGGCTCTGGTTACCTGTGTGTTGTACGTACACGAATTTGATGTTTTAGTAAATGATTGTGCCTTCTGTGCAGCGGCTTGACGGTGCTTCTCTCTCCTCAGATGAAGATCACAGAGGAGGATCTGTGGATCCGAACTTACGGCAGACTCTTCCAGAAATTCTGCTCCTCCAGCGCTGAGATCCCCATCGGGATCTACCGCACTGAGTCGCACATGTTCTCAACTTCAGAGGCAAGTCCTGATCCCCGACTTCAGATGTGGTTTAGTTTTCCTGTCCTTCTTTCATTTATTCCCTGTCTTTGTGTTTTCTTTGATATGCCTCCTTTGTCGCTGATATTCTTATTTCAAAGCCACCTCCGGGCCACTTACTGCTTTTCATTCTTCCTGCTTTCACTTCTCTGCACTTTTGAGTGCCTTCATTTTGTTTGAATTACTTATAATTTGCATCACTGGCGAATGTAAAGCAGCTTTATGTCATGCAGGTAAATGATATTAACATTTTGGCTTGCTATGTTTTTTTATTTACTAATTTTCTTTTATTAATGTTTGTTTTCGTAATTTTTAACAACTAATTTAACTTCGAGATGAGTCCTAAATGCTAAAACCAGTCGCTGCCTGGTTTTAGTTTCATGCCATGACAAATTAATAGTAAATATTGCACATTTACTATTTACGTGAGCTTTGGATGCCTCCATCTTTCATTACATCTTTTTTTCTTTGGATGTTTGTTTGTCTTTTTATTTCAGGGCAAGGACAGTAATGCACAGGTAAGAACCCAAGTATTTTACTTAGAGAAACCAACCTATCTTCTGAAGATAGTTCAAAGCCACCTAAAAAGAACATTTCTGATGGGTATTTCTTCACAGGATTCATTCCTCTCTACTCTCCTCTCACAGTCTCAGGTGTCGATCAACGTGGATCAGGGCATGGAGCACCGAGAGCGCGGGGAGTCCTGGAAGGAGAAAACGGCCCACAGAAACTCCACCACGAGCGACCAATCAGAGCACCCGCTGCTGAGGAAGAAGAGCATGCAGTGGGCCCGAAGGCTGAGCAGGAAGAGCGCCAAACCGGCGAGCAGAGCGGAGCGCATCTCGCAGCAGAGACTCAACCTGTACCGGCGCTCCGAGCGGCAGGAGCTGTCTGAGCTGGTCAAGAACCGCATGAAGCACCTGGGCCTGCCCACCGTGGGATACGGTGAGTTTAACAGCTGCAAAGTTACGTTTTTGTATGTTATGTAATCAAAGCTAACTCAGTTCTCTACTATAATTGGTCATAATGTGTCCAGAAGTTAAATAGAAATGCAAAATTTTAATACCTGATTTTGTTTGCTGCAGATTGGGGTCTGAGTTCTCTCATATTTCATTTGAGTCACAGTTTGGAGGAAGAAATAATGTAGCTGGTTGAGTTGAATCTCAGTGAGGAGAAAAGCCTGGGGAGTAAAGCTCACACAGAGCAAGATGCCAGTTTAGCTGCAAGCTCGCTTCTGATATCCAGCAGATCAAGTTAAAAATGTTCGAGTCTGAACATGTTTATAAGCTTTAAGGTTAGTCAGTTTATGCTCTGTGTCTGCTCGAAATGATGCAGTGAACAAAATGAAAGTATTCAACGAACAAAGACTGCCCCCAATACATTGATTTTTTTACGTTTTTGTTCATTTATTTATTTGTTTTTTATAATGATTGTACATTAGATTTTAATAAATGACAAAATTATCCCCATTTTTCCCTGGGGCTAGGCATAATATGTCACAACCCAGTGGTCACGTGACCATAAACAAACCACAAAGCCAACCACAACACAACTTTTTAAATAAAATAAAACTCTACATCAGTCAAATCTTTTTTTTCCACTTGCAAAGAGCCCGATTTGACAAAGGTCACTGATGTTCCCGGATATTTGCACCTGTAAATAATGCATGGATCAAGGCGGTGATCCGGATCACCCTCAAAATCTACTCACTTGTTCCTTATTCCTTTTCGGAGATTTCTAGGAAATTTCACTAAAATCCAGCCTTAACTTTTTTAGTTATGTTGCTGACAGACAGACTAGACAGGGTTATAGATAATACAAAAATAAAAACATGAACAATTGTAATTGATTGAATATATAGAAATGAAATAAATCAATTAAATATAAAGAAATAAAAATTACAAAGACTGGAAGTGTCAAGGAGTAAAGGGCTATTCCCAACAAATCCCTCATTTTCACTGGACTTATATTAGGGTAAATACTCATAATTGTTGTAATTCAGGACCCTTTATAGGCAAAAAATATGATCTGTTCACTTTTCTCAAAATTACACCATGAAGTCTCAGCTTTTATTCTGAGCCATACTAGATTACTGCTGTTTTCTGGCTAAAAAAGACCTGAATAACCTAAGTTCAGGTGATTCCTCTGTGTTTCCCACTGAGGCCTTTTCTCATCCAGGTAAATTATTTCTTCTCTGTGAGCAGCTGTGCATTTAAAACTCCAATCTGCATTCAATTCATTGTATCTCATCTTATTGTCCCTCAGAGTGTGAGTCTGCCTTTTGACAGCAGATATCATTAACCTTCAGAAAACCTCATTTTCTCCCATCAGAAGTTTCCTCCATCTTCTTTCATGCACACATACCCCCACACAGTCATCCTCCTCATCATAGCAACATGAGAACATGAGCACATTGTACATGAGGATATGGAAGCATTTTGTCTCTGACTTTAGTTGCCTGCAGTCTTATCTGCTCACTTCTGGACCTTTTCTGCCTTTTCTCTGCTTCATGCTTTAAAAATGAACAGAATCACATTCCAGTTGTGTTACATTTGCTAAATGCAACACATCTGAGCTTTAGGAAACTTTAAAGCTTGACTTCTATAAGAAACCCTCCATCCTGTTAGTGATGATTAATGCCGTAGGATCATCTGGAAGTGATTCTGTGCACACGTTAATGCATGGCCTCTTGCATCACTCTCATGTTCTAAAGTTATTTTGGAAGCTGCAGATGCCTTCACTGCCTGCCTGATCTTTTCACTGTTTTTTTCTTGTTTGTTCTTCCTTCTTTCTTTCTCTGACTCCTCTGTCTTCCCTCCTTTTTTTGGCTTGTAGAGGATGTTTCTAATCTCACAGCGAGCGATGTCATGAATCGAGTAAATCTAGGATATTTGCAAGGTAATTTGTGGACCGTTTATAACTTCTTTACAACATGTGAGTGGTTAAAGCCATCTTGTGGAGAAAGGAGCTCGTCCTTTCGCCAGCATCCAGAGAAGATTAGCGCTTTAAATTTTACCCACAGGAGAACAAATATGTATCTGTAGCCGATGTTTGTCATTGTTTAATCTTGTGATGATTAATGAACAAATGAGGACTTTGAAGTTAACAGTGAATGCCGTTGCTTAGAGTTGCAGGACATTTCAGAGCATCCGTATACAGAGGGGACCAGGCCGTCAGGTTAGCTGGTGTCACAGTACTGCAACTTTACTGCATGAGTGTGTGTGTGTGTGTGTGCGTGGGTGTGGGCGTGTTTTTATGTGCGTATGTGTTTCCTGCCAGAGTGAGCGGTAGATCAGCAGCCGACCTCTCATTATCTCACTCTACTATCTTTGTCTGTCTATCTGGTCTTTGCTGCATTGTGTTCCCGTGAGGTGACGTCCCAAACGGCTAGAGTCCTGCAGGGCACCAGAGTATGGCTTAAAGAGTGGAGTGGAGTGCATTAAGTCTGTGGATGGAAGGTTACATGCAATATGAGGCTATTTATATGTCATTATATAGTAGAAAAGTGTGTATTAGAGGTGTTGTGATGTGTGTAATCAGAGGAGAAAATGACGTTATGGCATTATTCACCTTTGACCTGCCTATTATTTCTTAAAAGAGTATTATAACTTTATACCATGGTCACTTTCACCTCATCTAAAGCACTTAGATGTTAGTCTTAGATGTTATGTCCTGGCTGGAGGGTTGCAGAAAAGCTTCTTTTTACTCTTTAACCTCTTCATCACAAGACCCTCTTTTAGGGGGGTGATATGAGATGCATGCCGAACAGAAGATCTTCACCAATCCTAACATCTGAAAAACTGCTCAGGTTAAACTTTTTAGCTTTTTCTTTTGCAGTTTCTCATCAGAAATTATTCATTCCTAAATGTCCTCTGATGTTTGCAGAAACCAAGACCCAAATTACCAGTCCAGAAAATGACACATAGGCTGAAAGAATCCAAAAAGAGTTTATTACTCAAAAATATTGCGAGTAGATTCATGAAAATCCAACGAAGTTTTCCCATTAGGAGTGAAGCAGGCGTCCGTCCTGAGCAGCCAGCACAGCAGCAAATACAAACAGGGTCCACCGCCATCTGGCTCTGAATGACGGTGACACCAGAACCCACACAGGATGCTGATGGGTTGCAGGTGTGCTGAGATGCCTCAGACTGCCTCTCTGACTCCACCTGGAGGAAAAAGAAAGAAAAGAAAATCACAGTGAACACAAACAAAACCCTTTGGTCCCCATGGAAAATAATCTGGCTTTCTTTTAGGCAGAGATAACCATTTAAATTTTCTGATTTTTCCCAGCTGTATTTACTCTGATGCAGAAACACTAATCTTGATTCTGACACTTATGTGGTAATCTCTTGTGTTTGAGCTTAAGATCAAACATACGGCCCTTATAATTGTGAGGATATGCTTTATTTAATTTAGGTATGGAATTTCAGACAGGGGGCAGAAAAATAAGCCTTGTGATGAAGAGGTTAAACAGTTTATGTCTTTTCTGCTCTGGGTTTGCATCTACATCTACACATGTAACTGCCACTGTCAGCTCACAACCACAGTGATGATGCTGCTGCTAATTGTGAACCGTGCAGTTTTTTTTTCTTCAATTCCTTTTATAAACAACATCCAAGATTAGCTGAGAAGTTTCATAAAGGTTCAGATACATTGAAAATACATTGTTATTGGACACAGTTCAAAATTTTAAGTTAAAACTCAAAATACTAGTTTTTCCTTATTAAACCTGTGGCCATGGTATAATCCCTATTTATTACACTGAGCAGTCTATGAAGTGTGGATGGGAGGAGAAAATAAGATGCACAGTAAAGGATTAGATGAAACTGTGAGCTGAACATGCAGCAGCAGGTCAGACCTCTTCCACTCTCACACTCCTGATGTGTTCTGCTTCACTCTCAGTTTGGTTTGAGTCGCTCTGCCTTTGGTCCAGTCTGACGGATGCTGGAGCATGTCGTCTGTGTCTATGTCACATGTCACCTCTGGGGCGGGGTGGGGGGGGTTTGCAGTGGGACAGAGTGTCATACGTTGGCATGGCAACTTGCAGCCTTACCCGGCCGGCTGGTCCAGTGTGGAATGCGCGGGAAGTGAAAAAAAAAAAGTGTCACGTAGCGGCGGACGCTGTCTGCATGTGGGCTCCGTTCTGAAGCTGCGCATGGGGGTCGCTGTTTGAGTCAGCAGGCAGCATGAGGGCCTCCCCGTGTGCCACAAAGTGCCCTGTCAGTAACAGTCAGCCCTTCTCTCTCTTCCACACCCCCCCCGCCTGGCTTTGTAAAGGGCCACAAGCAGGTGGGTTGTTATGGAGCCGCACATGCCCTCCTCTCCTTTCCTCCGTCCATCACAGAACGCAAGTAGGAGCCGCTGCCAGAGTCCACGCAACACGCACACATGCAGACATAAACACACACACAGGGATGACACCTCTTAGAGGTGGAGGGTAAAGTCAGCGTCCTTTCATTGATTTGTCATAAAATGAAAGTTAAGTTTGCTTTAAGCGATTGTGGAAGCGATAACACGAATGTCACGACTGTCATTGATTACTGGGAATGTTTAATGCCCATTAGACCCTTATAGCTAATCACATATAAAAGGTGGAAAAGTTTGACTAACACATTAAAATGCTAAATGCAACTTAATGTTTCTACTAAGTGTTAATCAGAGCTTAGAGGATTTGATCCATTTCTTCAGACGTTCACTTGACAACATCTCAGTTGAATGAAGTTCAGGACACTTCGAAACATTAACTTTGTTTCTGGTTGATCAGTTCGTGTGTTAAAGGTTGCCAACGTGATTTCCTGTTTCTTTTGACTTTCCGTTCATTCTTTTAGTTACTTATTTTTATCAAAACTTAATGATTTTAGATAAAGCAAGACAACCCTGAGACAACCACCACCACCGTATTTCACTGACTGATTAAGTTTTTTAAGCTTCCTGAACTGCTGATGAGCAGACTAGTTGCAGGTTAACATGAAGATTAACTTTAATCAATGAGAGATGCAGTTTGCTGCTTAGAAGTTGGTAAATTCTCATTTCTTTGTACAATAATGTGCACCTGCAAACATGTGATAATCAGACTATTATAGACTTTTGTTCTTTCATAAAACAAGATATTGAGAATTTTTCTGATAGTAGGCGGAAAAAAAGAACTATTTTGTAAGCCCGGAAAAAAAATAGACGTAACTAACTTGTTTGAGGTGCTTTGAACTTCTACAACTTCACATCTTTTTGTAGAAACATTAGAAACCTAAGTATATTTTACATTCCACATTTTTTATGACAGCACAATCTGAAAAAAAGCATTCATCTAACATTAAAATGTCTGTGAAGTGAATATGATGGTATGCACAATAATCTCCTACAGATGGTTGTTGCAGAAATGTTTACAGTGAAATCACTAACAGATCTTTCTATAAATTTCAATGGTAAAGGTGCAGATCATAACTATTTATGCTCCCAAACTGAAGCTAGAACAACTAATCTAATGTAAGTGATCTGAAGAGTAAATGCACAAATTAAAATACTAACTGTTCAATAGATAAAATCCAACATATAGAGTTAATAAATACTGATTATTTGAATTGCACCCCCCTGTTTATTTCCACGATTAGTCGTGTTAGATGTTTGTAAGAATCAGCTGTTTGCTAGTTGCGGTTTACTTTGCCTTTGTCTTGACAGAGAGCTTAAAAACAAGGGAGTCTCATATGTTTACTGTTGAGGGGCCGTATTTCCTGGCTGATGTACTGTCTAATGGAGGAGGACGAAGGAGGGCTCCTGAGCCGCTGTGAAAGTCTCCTCTGCCTCTTTTTTACAGATGAAATGAACGACCACCAGAACACACTGTCCTACGTCCTCATCAATCCCCCTCCTGACACCATGCTGGAGCTCAACGACATTGTGTAAGGATTTGTTCATCTGTTGTCTCTGTTGTGTAACACGGCTCACCACCTACAGGGATTATGTTAAGATTTCTGTCTGAAACAAGCAGCTTAGATGATTTTTATGAAGGTGTTATTGCAGCTCTTTGGCCACACACCTTTCAATCTTTGAGATTCAGACCCTGATTGATGGCTCCACAAAATAATTACTGCATCTTTCTTTTAATAGAAAATAAAGTATTTGTGATCTTTTTTTTTCTTTTCACATTGCAAACTTTCCTGTAGTTTATGTAAATCCTGCTAAAACAAAAAATTCCAGGAAAATGTAACTATAGAATAATCATATAAGTTAAATAATCCATCATGCAGTCTTTCCTGAACCTTGCAGATGCTTGACAAAATGACTCTAACCTGCAGTGAAAGCCAGTTTCATAAATCTTTTGCAGGAGGCGGAATAAATCTGTAGAATTTGAAGTAATGTGTAATTCTAGACTTTATTCTTGTCCCACTCTGCAGGTGTCAGTTAATGTTGACTTTGTCCTTCTAGGTACATTATCCGGTCTGACCCACTGGCACACATGCCAGAAGACTCACAAGTAGGGCAAGCTCGCAGCACCAAGAACCAGCAGGACTTTGGCACACAGTCAAGAGACGAGACTCATCTCTGAAACAACCTCAATGCCAGAAACCACGACCTTTAACCTCGAAGCCACGTCTGGACAGAAAGGGCTGGTGTGTGTGTCACACAGATGAAGGCTAGACCCGAGCTGTTCACAGAGGATCTGCGTTAGGCGTCTCTCAGCCACAGAAACTGTCCCCATCATAAAAGACGACTGGAGAGACCTGATGTTTCCCTCTGAGCTGCTACAGGAGGATGACAGAAAGAGTGCCTCGTTATCGACCACGACTCCCCTCAAACGCCTGACATATAAAGATGCGCTGGCCTCACCAAACAATCTGAAACGTAGAACCTAAAAGCAGCTTCCGCCGACGGTTCGAGGATGTCTCGTATAAAAGACATCAGATGATCATTTCACTCAGCATGTTTAGCTCAGGGGTGAAAATGCCCTCATGCCACGACTCTTGCCGACTCACTTTACACCATTTTTTACCCACATTTGGAAAAAAAAGGGCAACTACTCCCTCATCCTTATTCTTCACGTCCTATTAAATCTGTCACGTGTAAATGCTTCAAATTTCTCCATTTTCAAGCATTTACCAGGAATTTCCTTAATTTTATACCTCACCTTAGTTATTTCCTTAAGACTTAACCAGGCAGGATTTTCTTTAGGAGCACAAACTTTTTTATGATAAAACTGTATCTGTGAATGCACATGCTGTAGTGGCGCCTTTATCAGCCAAGTTAGCATTTATCTCTCTTTTAGTTGTGCTTATTTGTTGAGAAATGAATATTGTTAGGTCATTCGGCATCCCCGATCTTGTCTGCTCAAGGGTATGTGCCATCTAGTTTGCTCTATAGCTTTGTAAATACTGTCAGACAATTTGTACATGGGGCGGATCTATTCTGGGACAGCAGTATTAACTGTTTCAGGACCTGAATGTAACGTCTGCTGCTGCAGAGGGAGAAGGAAACTCTTGCATAAAGGTTTAATTGAAGAGGTTAATTCAGAAATTGCTGTTGTTAGCGACACACTGATCATTACTCAGAAATCTGGTTTATAAGCTGTGCTTTTTGTCCTTTTTATATGTTTGAGTTTCCACTTGTTTGTTGAACCCAATATTTTTTATATTTATTTATAGATGTTTTTTTAACTTACAATAAGTTGATTTCTTTAGATGTGAAACATCTCATTCAGCACCTGTCGTGGTGAAGCATATTATGTTTTAAAACAATTATCAGTAATTGTGTAAAAAAAATGCTCCAAACTGGTTTAGAGTGAAACTTTTATGAGCCATACTCAGAGTGACCATATATGTGCAGATCATCAGCTTAGCTTTGGAACAACCATCTCTAAGGAACATTCAAATGATCTGTGAAAATGTTTTAAAATCTTTCAAGATGTTGATTCAAAAACATTCATATTTACCCCAGATTTTACCAACACAAGCACTTCTTATAGCCTACTGAGCTATAACAGGTGTATACACTAAAGTTTTGCATTGTTAACACCACAACTAATGAATCTGTGCAGTAACAGAAGCTCCTAGATGATCACCATCCTTTTGTTTTCAAATATATATTTGTTTGGAAGATAAATGAGGGATTGCAGACTAAACTCCTTGGGCTCAAAGCTGTCAAAGCTTTGCTGGAGATATTCATTTCTATAAAAGTTTCCAAACTACAACAAATGCTAAAATCACATCAGTTTAAGGTATAGGCTATAATGAAGGTTAGCATAATGGTACAGCTAACACTTAATTTGTAACCACCTCTAAAATGTTTTTGTTTGCTGACTTCTTTAGAGTGGAGTTGCTGAATCTCAACATGCAGAACATTCCAGGTTAGCTATTTGAGCTAAGCTAATCATCTGCTAGTTGTAGTTTCATAATTACCTCAATAATTGCATTCATTTATTTTGTTTACTTTAGATTTCTTCTTTTTTTGCCAGCCCAGAAGTGACCATAATTAGGTTTTTTTCATACTTGATGTGGCAAAGAATTATGAGGCAAAGTCTGTTTGATCATGTCATTATTTTTAAAAGTGCTGTGAGCGCACTAACCGGAATGAATTAAACATGGTAATGCTTTTTAAGCGGGAGTCTAATAAAGCCAGAGATGTTTGAAGGCCCATTTATGCTCCCTTTTGGGTGTAAATAGGGTCATCCATTTCAAACATTGTAATGCGTGGCTGTCCTCATATTTCCATGCACATTTTATGTTCCTATGGTTGACCTCCACAAGTGGGCACCACTGAGTTTATAGATAACTCCTGCGTTCCAACATTTGTTTCAGACACTGGTTAGAAGGAATAATGTCATGCTTTGAAGTTGTGTCTAATCTCCCGACACGCCATGAACACTTGCATAGCTTTATTTCTAGAGCTTGCACAGTTTATACACTTTTTATCCTCATGTTCATTCTTATGCATTTTTTTCCTTCTCTTTCTTCATTTTTTTCCTCTCTGGTTTGTTTCCACTCAACACTGCCACTGAGGTTTCTGGTGGTATTACTCCATCTTCTGAGCCATGTGACAAATGTGAAGAAACCCTAAAAATGCACGAAATCAGCCGTGACAGACGGAACTGTATGTCTGTGTGTGTTGAGCATAAATAGGCCTTTAGAGTTTGTCCCTAGTGGCAGGCAGTGGAATTGCACTTTAAGGCAAATACAGTAGCCGTTTGGCTTCACTTTTCAGACTTGGTGGTCACAGTTTTCTTTTAAACTGTATGAGAGTGGCATCCATTTTAACAAAAAAAAGAGGTAAATCATCCTCATCAAGCATTTAAATTAATATATAGTAAGCCAGTTTTACTGTTCTTTGGTTTGTTTTTTGGTTTGTTCTTTTTTACTTGAACTAATCTGATGGCAGATGTATATTTGTTGTGATTTTCCAGTATCATAACTTTTATTGAGCTTGATTATGACTAGTAGCAGGATGTTTGGCAGAGATATTGACAGGCACAGTCAAGTCTTTTCACTGTTCTGTGATTTATTTAATCTTTGGAACAAGCTGAAAATGAACTGTTTATCTTTGCAAATGCTACACGCCACATGTTGTGAAAGCGACATTATCAGTATTAATCTTAACTAATTTCTCGGCTGTATATTTCAGTTTCATCGCTGTAAATAGGAACTTAATTTACATGTCTCTATTGTCTGCAAGTTTATTTTGTGTCAGAAAAAGTGAAGAGGACTTGAACTATTTTTGCACTAAGCTCTGTGGTCATGTGTAGAGCATAACAGCACGACCCTTTAATCTGAATCCGTAGAAGACGGTGGACAGTATTCGACCATACAAAGCAAAGAAAGTCAAGCATGCAGGAACTCATCACGCATTCATCAGAACAATTCGCCTGTTTGCAAAGCTTTATTTAGTGTGTGCTCTTTCGCATTTTTCATGAGAAGGAATTCTGAAACAATCGATTGTGGATTGGTTTGAGATGCAGAAATCCTGATCTACAGAGTACCACTGTTGATCTTTGCTCAGTGGCCCCTCAGAAGTGACAGTTTACAGGGCAGGAAAGAGCAAGGAGTGAAAGCGTGGGTGACCGTGTTGGAGGTTTACAAAGAGAGTGCAGATCTGCTCACGTTACATCTTCCAAGGTCCTAACTACAGCCTTCAGAGTTCACTTCACGTCTCCTGATGTCCATATTTAAATACCACGAGGGGCATGTTATCTTTAGAAAGCATGTTTAAATATTCAAGCTTGCCAAGAACTAAACATTTCATTCATTTAAGAGGACAGGCGGTCTCATGTTCTGCTTCTAGAGAAAAACACATAATCGAGTCAACTGCTTGCAAGTTGGAGCCATTATTTGATACTGTGTGTTTATATGAATGGAGCATGCATGTTGTCCAGGTGTTATCAAAAGCCGATGTATTATGTTTACCTCCACTTTGTTTTTGAGTCATTGTCAAAAAGATGTTGATCCATTTTGTACTATTTCTTACGAGAAGTCTAATTCTGCTGATGAACAAATAAATGCTGCATGCAGCCACTCACACCGAATGACAGAAGCGTGTTTTTATTTCATCTCTTTATGCAGTCTGTGTGTCCAGTAGTTTCATGTAACCTGCATCTCTTTTTTATGTGTTGCATTATAATTTAACTATTTTAGCTTTGCTTTTGGATACAGACATACTTTTTTTTTTTAAAGTTTGAGATGTTGATGTCATTCAAAAACATATTTGCAAACTAACAGAGGTTACATTTTCACTATGCATAAATAAGATCAGGTCTTTAAACTGAATTGAGTTCATCACTTTAACCAGCTGATGTTTGACTAGTCTTCAACTCAGCCTTAAAGGAGCAGCAAGGTGAAGGTGAATGACAAAAAACGTTTCACATAATAAGACTGTCTATAGGTATTAAATCACTTTCCTAAAATAACTAGAGTTTTTCAGATCAAAGAAAAATTTGTTGCTGGGAGTGCTTCTGGGGTGTGGAAGGTTAATCCTGAGGTGCTCTTCAGTGAGGGATACAGTAGACTTGTAGAAGAAAACATGAGGATTAAAGTTTAAAATGCCTTTATTGTGACATAGCTATCTTAGAAAAAAATTAAACTTCCTACACGTTTCGGCCTAAGAGGCCTTCGTCAGGGTCATGGCAAAATGTTTGTCAGTCTACTAAATAGACATTCATAAACAGCTGCTTGTGCAGGTAAGTGGTCACATGATCAGCATGACCTGCTAATGACAAAGAGATAGACATGTGAACAGCCCAACACTTAAGAGTCATCATCACATCAAAATCACAAAAAATAAACACTGATGTATAGTATCTCCATAAAAAGACAGCTAGTGAACAATTAGAAGTACCAAAGATAATTTATCTCCAAATTAGGAAAAAACAAGAACAAAAATATAATAAATAAAAAAAATAATAGAATTACAAATATGGGGAAAAATCAAGTTCTCCATCTAAGCCTGGAAACTGTGTCACTTTCAACGTGTAAATCCAGAGGGACTCTTCTTCTCACCACCTCTAATAGAATTTGCCACATGTTCAATGCCTGACATTTTCAGAGAATCACAACTGCCGTGATTCACCTCTTTGTAATGGGCCGCCATAAGATATTGAAGGTTACCAGTTCTATGCTTGTGCTCAGCTAATCTTGCCTTAAGTTTGCGCTTAGTTCTCCCGATAGAAAATCAACCACAAGGACAATCAAGTCTGTACACAACAAACAAGGTATTGCAATTAATAAATGCATTAATATCATACTTGCGACCAGGAAGCAGGTGGTAATCCTGCCAACATTTACATAATGAACCCTTTGTATCAGCTTGTTTCTTGTGAGCCATCAAACATTTAATAAATCATATAAAAACATACAGACAAGTTCAGGATAAATCATAGAAATCTTTTCATTTCAAGCTCAAATAATTCATAATCCAATGTTACATCAAATAAACACTGAACAATGATCGTGATTAAAGCAGCAGATGGAACAAATCATCAGATAGAGAGAGGAAACTTTAAAACTCTGTATCTGCGCCCTACCGCCGCTGCCTGTTGACGTGCATCTGCTTCCACCGCTCGCGGGTCCAGCGGCCGTTGTTCTGAGCCACTTCGTGCAGCAGGTCCATGAAGGCGTACTCGTTTCCGGACAGCAGCGTTTCATCGTCTGGTGAGGTCCCTCCAGAGGGAGCTTTTGAGCCCGCAGGTCTGTTTTCAGGCCTCTGCCTGCCGGTCCCAGCTCGCTTCATCTCGGGTCTCACCTCCGTCCTGCTGTGGCCACTGCTGCCCTTCTGTGGGGGATTTTCTGCTTTTTTCAGCTCTTGATTTTGACTGATTTTGATTTTTGTCTGTCTCACATTAGCCCTGTCCTGCGCCATCCCCTCCTTTTCCAGCCGCTCCTCTGTGGATGAGCACTTGAGGATGAGAGAATCCCTCAGAATCCCATCATCTTCTGAGGGATTTTGCTCAGTTTCCTCCTGTTTTTCACTCTGCTCACAGCTTTCCGGTGTCTTCGTGTTGTTTTGAATCTTCTCCGCTTCATCTGAGAGCTTTAATGCGTCACTTTGTGTCCAATCAGTGATGCCTTCTCCATCTTCTTCTTCCTCCTCCTCTTCTTTCATTTTACATCTTGCCTGCCACTGAGCTGCAGTGGGAGGCCAGGTGGAGATCCTGCCTATAACTTTAGCTCTCTGTGCGTCTTTACCTGCATCTTCAGAGGGTTTGTCTTCAGGACTGGGATTGCTCTGGTTTGTACCGATGCTCAGATAAGGTACCATGTCAGTGTGGACGGAAACACACTCTGGGTTTTCATCATCTTTTCTCCTCTCGTATTCCTTCTCTGTGTCTGTGGTTGTTAGGTTTTCCATCTGAACTCCTCCTCCTCCTCCTGCAGAAGCTGCTTCACCTCCAGTTTCCACTTTCTGCTCTACGTCTCCTGGTATCTCTGACGATCCAGATGGATCGTCTGTCTTAGTTGCCACTTTGTCTTTGTCAGACGAACCAAAAGGAGACGTGAGGATGACAGCGTTTGCAGACTTTGCTCTGACTCCGTTGAGTGATTTCTGCTGAGCCATCTCTGGCTCTCTGTCATCAGAATGTTTCTCTGACCTATCATTGCTTGACCTGCAACCTTCTTCCAGATTCTTCTTCTTCTCTTGTTTGAGACAACCGGGCATCACAGTTTTGTTGCTGCGTTTCCTCCGGTGCAGCACGGCCAGGAAGCTCACCACGAACAGCAGCACACAGAGACCCACTGCAGAAACATCTTATCAATAGCATATTTATACGGAACAATCAATCTGAAATTCAAAAATAAACACTTAACGTACCGATCACAGCAACGAGAGTGCAGATTATGTTTGGACCTGGGAGAGAAAAGATGCAGATCACAAGGGTTTCAGGGGTTAGATGTTAAAGGGAAGATGAGAGGACTCAAACCAACAAGGAAGTGCTGTAGATTCAGAGGGCGTTACAGATGTTTTGGTGGGTTTGGGGGTGGTGGTGGTGTCTGTACCTGACAGAGAGGAGGTCACAAAAGGACCTGACAAGAACAACAGACAAATGAAAGGACTAGAAGGTTCGACCATTCTACATTAATCTGGCTCAATGCAACATGTAATCCCTGTCTGAGCTTCACATCAAGGAAGAATTATCACTATCAGTCACTGTGGCGCCACCTGCTGGTAAAACTATATCCACAACAGTGAGGATGACTGAGCAGTTACTGCTAATTTATACTAACCACAGGCTGTAAAGGAACATGACAACCAATCACAATGAGTCATTTGCCATCAAAGTTGTTAAAGAATAAAAAGATTTTGTTTTCTAAAAATCCTTTTAGGTAATCAGATATTTTCTGAAACAAATTCCACAAATAAGTCTGGATTTAATCCGATGGTAACATAAGATTAGATTTTGTATTGTCCTGTTAAATGATCAATTTCACTGTCATAATTTAGAGATTTAGATTCTGAGTTTAGAGTTTTATTTTACAAAAAATGTGTGATTCTGTGTGTAAAATTGTGAAAAAATTATGGCAAGAAGACAACGTTATAGCAATTATTAGATTTAAAAATTTTACCTCCAAAGCAACATTTTAGGTTTTTAAAGTATGTATTTGATATGATCATAAAATGGTTAAGACTAGACACAAGAGGACAGAAGAAAAGAAAAAAAACTTTTTTAAAGGAGAAAAGAAGTGTTTCTAATTATGACCACACGATGGTGCTATTTTACAAAAAATGAGTTTTAAAACATTCAATTTACAATAAATTTGCTGGTTTCTCTCCACTCTTTATTTTACAACGTAGATAAAAACAAAACTATAGCACTTTATTTGATTATTGATCAGATATCTGATTTCTATAAACACTTTTGGCTAATTTTCTTTTTACAGTTTACAAGAAAAACTTATTTGTTAATTGATTTATTGATCATTTATCAACATTCTGTCAAAATTTCAAGTAAAGTTGTTTTGATTGCAGTTTTTCTACAACATAGGTGTAATTCAATCAAGTTTAAGATGCAAGAATTACCAATTACAGATGGATGTTAATACATTATTTCTTTTTGCATCCACAACAATTGCACCTCACAATCCAAATCTCTTGTCTAAATCTGGTTCTGTTGGTAAAGACATTTAAATAAAAACAAAAAGGAGATGAGGAGGATAAAACCTCATGTTTTTGCTGATATCAGCTGTTTAGTCTGGACACATCTACACCTCCCCCAAATTACTGGAAATCATGTTCAACACAAAGATGAATATGAAGTAAGGAGTACCAGTGGATGCAGGAGTTGTTGGTGCATCTGTGTTGGTTCGGACAGATGTTTGCATTGATGAGAAAGCTGCTGAAAGGAAACATTTAAAGAATTTAAAATAGAAACTGGTGGAAGGAGAGCCACAACCACCAGTTTCTATGAGGATGGTTGTAATGGACTAACTGTCAGATGTTACTGCAGGGATCAAGCAGACGTTTAGAGAGGCTCAACATTAGAATTGCAACTAAACAAGAAGTGAGACGGAACAACGGATGTACCAGGGGATGTGGGGTCTGTTGGTGGGGGAATGGGCATCATTGATGGAGAGGTCGGACACACAGACACATTCCACACAGGCTGACCCTTCAAAGGTGCAGGAGTCTCACAGGTCACGTTTATCGTCTTTTCCAGACGAGATGTGCTCTGCAGCTCTGAGAACAGAGGCAGCTTTGGATTTATAAACATTCAAACACTGATAACCTTGTTTTTGGGATTTCACAAACCTTTTATGGCGGCCACAAAGTCCTTGTGATCACAGGAGCAGTCCCAGGGGTTCCTATCCAGTCTGATGGACCTGAGAGATCTGAGTGACCTGAAGATTTGGGGTGAGACCCATGTCAGCCTGTTCTCGGACAGATCCAACTCAGCCAACGAGCTCTGAGAGCTGAAACTGTTTGGATGAACCCGTCTGATCCGGTTTTGATTCAGACTGAGCTTTCTGAGGTTTGTGAGTCCGTTAACTGAGGATTCATTCACATCTTCGACTTGATTGCCTGTGAGCTCGAGTTCTAGGAGGACAGCAGGGTTGGCAAACCAGTTTGGATTCATCTCTGACAGCTTGTTGCCTTCCAAACTGAGATTTCTGAGGTGAAGGAAAGAGCCGAAGGCATTTCCAGCAATCCCTGTGATTCCAGCATTTCTGATGACGAGACGGGTGATGGAGGCGAAGTTGCGGTTTTGCAACACAGTGGAGCTGATTTCTCCAACATTACTCAAGGACAGAATGAGTGTCTGGAAACCAGAGCTGAAATCTAAGTAGAGGAAGAAGTATTTATATTAAGATCTTACACTGATGCTGCTGCTCAAGTTACCTTTTCACTCTAAGGTCAACTTTTCTTCCTGCAAAGAGTCCTTAAAAGTTTGTTCTATTCATACTAATTCTAAGATCTAAACAGCATGTGAATATTACACTACCATACAAAGACTTTAGGTTATTCATGTTTTCCATCAAGCCCATCCAGGACTATATTTCTTTTAACACAAAAAAGCTTTTTAAGCTATATAACTTTTAACACAAACCAAAATAATGAAGAACTATCCTTTAGCCCAACACATGGACCGTCCTGTTCTTTGGAAGGAACTATATGAGGAAAGTCTGCTTTTTGTTCTGTTTGTCAAGATGATCCCACACTGCATAAATAAAGTTGCAGTCTGGGATCTGTGGAGGATTCATCAGGTCATTTGGGATATTCCAGCCATTTCCAGTAAGGGCTCATGGCAATCGGCTTCACCAGACTGATCCACTGAATAGTTTTACATTACTTTTCCCCCCTTCTATATTAATTCTCTTACTTTTTCTTTTAAATTTAAGGCAGATTGTTATCTTTACATTGAGTTGATTGACTGCCATCCTGATTCCACTGTCTTCATGTTTATTGCCAACACCTTCCCCTGATGTGTATTTAGAAACCACGCTATAGCCCCTCTCTATACAAAACATATGAATAGATGTTTAAAATTTCGCTCATTATCAAAATCATCAAGATAATGACGTCAGTAGATTTTTATGGCTTTTAAAACACTTTACATTAAATCTACTGTTCATTCACGCACAGGTGACAGTAACCTGGGGGGTCGATCCGTGCCAAACATTCATACAGCAGTGCTGCTGACACCAGAGTGGGACGCAGAAGGAACATTACAGGACTGGAGGTTTGACACTTTCAGCATCCACTTGTGAAAATACGGAAATGAGCAGAACTTGAACAGGGCAGCAGTACAAAAACTTTTTTAAGTTTAACAAAGATCAAAACTTTGGTCAAATCAAATACTTTTAATATATATATTTTTTATCTTAATTTGTATAAAAATTGACTTTCGGTTCCAAGAAACCTTTGAAAAGAAATTTTGTCATCGCTCCACTTTGTTATGAAAACTCTGAAAACCAAAGTTCTTACCTGATGAGATGTTGTAGCAGATTAAAACTGTCTCTGCTTCGTCACACGGACGGCTGAGACACGTGTGAACGAGCAACAAAACAAGAGCAGCTACACCTGCGAGGAGGCAGTTACATTTCATTTCATGTTTTTATTTTATTTGGTCATACTAGAAGTAAACAAGAGCACTCACCCTTCATGTTGAGCAGTCGGACGGATAGCCAAACACAGGTGAACGACAAGGATTAAACAAGTTTTATGGTTTTGCGCTCACCTGAACAACCAGCTATGAATAGAAACAAAGTTTCCATGGCAGATGAGTTTGCCATGGATACGAGTGCTGCTGGTAAAATGTTAATGGTTCCAGTTGGTTGATGGAGCGAGGCCGTTTGCTCCCAGGGAGGCCTGGAGATGTTTCCAATAGTCCGAATTAGTAATGTCTCATCATGATGCATAATATTTTTCTTCACTTTACGAAGACTTCCAAGGCCCAATGACACATTTTCCCCCATTAAAAAATGTTATTGGAAAAAGAAGCAGCTTCTTCTTGAGAAAAAAAGTTTGTTTAGTGGCATAAAGATTAAAAGTGTTGCACACAACCAGCAAAAGAAAAGCAGTGACTCAGACAAATGGACAAACCAAGCCATGAGAAAATAGAAATGAAAAATGTGACTTTTATTCACTTGAAAATTTATTTAGTTTCAGTGCGTCTATTCTTAAAATAAATAGATGGCATGAGATCAAAGATAAAATCGACACGGATGAAAATTACACAAGTGTAACAAAAATGGTGACCGAATGCCAATACAATCTTGTAGGAAACATAAAAATACACATAAATATAAATCAAAAAAGGACCACTTCTCCCACCCAACCCCCCAAAAACACCAAAATGCAGCAAAATGACAAATCAAGTATTTGTGTTTTTGGAGACAGCAGTAGTTTGATATGAGTGGAGGCCCTTCTTACGGTCTTACTGTCATTACTAAATCTTAGTGTTTGGTTTAGTTCTTGGAGCACAAAACAGCAGAGCTATGGATTAGTTTGTAGTTTTATGCCCATTTAAAAAGGAAAACATCAAAAAGAGAAAAAAACAAAAGTAAAGTGCTCGTGCAACACTTCTGGTTGTTCTCGAGGCCAACGAACGGTTTCGAAAAGAAAAAAAAGCACTTTGATTTCTGAGAAGACAGATCAGAGAGAGACAACGTGGCAGTGTTGGTCAACACCTTGGAGGAATGTTCTTTAATGTTGATACACAACTGGGGGGGGGGGGGGGGGGGGGGGGGGGGGGGGGG
>JAVQJG010287280.1:0-12015 GCA_036024015.1 Craterocephalus amniculus | reverse complement strand
AATGTAGAGCGAGTCAGACAGGAGTTAATGTGCTTTCTTGTTTTGCACTTTAGTCCGTCCAAACAACTCAGCGGGTGGCGGCCGATTTTCCCACAGAATGAAGGCTCCTGAATGCTGCTGGAAGCAGAGATGTCTGTTAACTTTGCATGAGAAGCAATTGGCAAGATGTCATGTTGTGGACACGTACCGCCCAAAGTCATCCGTAAATTAGCGGGTCAACTCGGGTCTGGCGTTCACACCGCATGCCGATCGGAGCCGAGCCGTTCAAAGCCGATTTTAACCCGGGTCGCTTGTTGAGTCGATGGACGCGGGTCGACGCGGGTCGCTGAGCCTTTCACATCGGCACCAAAAGCCAATTGTACGCGGGTTTAAACGGGTTTTTTGACCAGTGTGAAAGGGGTAATATAGACAAATAGTATGCAAATCAATATATTTCAGCTTTTATTAGTTTAGATTTTGCTGATCAGGATTTGCAGCTTCAGAAAACATCAAATTAGAATATTGCTTGAAATCAATAAAAAATGGATCTTACATACAGAAATGTCAGCATCTTGCATCTAAATTCGGTGCATAAAATGTATTGCTTTCACCTTTTATGTTGAATAAAACAACTTTTCTAGCGTATTTTAATTTTCTCAGTAGTACCTGAACGACTGATATACTCTACTGTGTAAAACCCTGAAGGTGTCTTATTCAGTAAAACACTGGTTAGGTCGTAGTTTTTGAAAATGTGTGATGCTTGCAGCATATTTTGGATGGTTTTCATGTAATCTCTTATATAAATCCACATCACCGCACTCCCACTCTTACACTTCGCTGAGTGGGAGATGCTGGACCCCATTTAAACCACATTCATTTATAAGAATCTTTCTCAACCCCAGATCAATTTTCCTGCTCTTCTGCGATGTTTAGTCTCACAGTTCTGTGTTGAGACTGAGCGAGGTTTCACCATCTACAACAGCTGATGTCTGGCAGGGTGCTTCACACTGTCTGGGCTGTCATTGAAACTCTGATTTCAATTCATCACCTCAGTCTGGAGCACAAGTCTATTTTTCACACTTAGATTGAACAAAAGAGGCAGCCTGTGGTGTTATTTTAGAAAGACTTGATTCATGTTGGCTCAGTCTATGCCGCCTGATTACGGCTGCAGCCTCCACTTATCTTCAGCTTCACCTGATCCAATATCTTTTTCCATCTTTGTGAAGCCTGACTATGATTTGCTTTGGCAAAGCTTTCCAGCATGGAGTCAAGACTCAGCACCTGTAACTTTTAATAGTTTTCATGCTGCAAAGCTAACTGGAAATCCCAGGTGTACTCGGTATTCCTCCAAATGAATTTACAGATCAGCTTGATGCTTTCTGCAGCTGCTGCAGATCCCCATTCATCCCTTTATATTCATCTTTACATGTTTTATTCCAAGTGAATGCACTCAGTATTTTCAGTGGAATGGAAACACTTCATTAAAACCAGAGGGAGATTGTAATAACATTAATGATTGACTGATAATTAATAGTTAACTGCAGACAACCGCTACTTAAGGCCGACCAATTTTTCGGCCAATATCAGCAAGATTGCTGATACCATGGCAGTCTAAACTTAAAAATAAAGGGCTTAAATCTGGATGATTAGGGGGTCAACATACAGCGTTTGATGAGTGTTAGCGCTTCGAAGTGGCTGAACTCTTCAGAAACCAGACATTGAAACTTCATGGTAGCGGATCCGGCTCTCATGGGATCACGTGACTTAAGCGATTTACTTTTCCACGTTTTCCAGCAGCGTTTAATCAGAACAGAGGCAGTAAGTCCTGATGAGCTTCAGCACATTGCAGGGTATATCTGAGTCTAAATGTGGCTAGCTGAAGCTAACCAGCTACAGACCAAAGCTAACATGTTGAAGCCCCCTAGTGGCCAAAAGTTACACTCACTTTAACAAGGATTTTATAGCTTTTAATTTCCATTGAATAATGCAGATTAAGAATAAAACCCCATCCATTGGTATATCAGTGAATCCCTAAGCTACAGTCCTTATGTAGATATTATTAAAATTGCTGAATAATATTTCTGGATATTATTAGTATCTAAGTGCATGTACAGTAAGTTCCTTGTGTAGATTAATGTTTGTTTACTTATTCAATAGGATAAACTCCTTGAGATGCACCATCTCATTTTCAATGGGGTCCCTTATATGTTCAAAAATAAAAAACAGATTAACAAAACAGATACAGTAAAAACAAAAAATAAAAAACAATACACTCAACATATCTGATACCGGCTTTTTAAGCCGCCCAATATCGGTATCGGCCCCATAAATTCCATATCAGCCGGGCTCTAGCTATAATTTCCGTCTTTTCCCTCAACTCTATAGGATTACCCTACATGCCTTCTTTATTCAGGAAACTAAAGTAGGTCACAAAATTCGAGCATTGTCTCCTTCTCAAGTGCACTGAAGCTATTGCATAACAGCGAATCTCTCTCATGGAGCAGTTAAGCAGCCGACAGGGGAAGAAAACACAACATGAACAGCTCTCGAATGCGGTTACTTCTAAGCTGTGTGTGCACGAAGCTGCGCTTCACTACAAAACAAGGAACCGAGTCTTCCCAGGATAAATGGAGGTTAAAGCAACAAGAATAAAAAGATGTGAACGTTTATTTTTTCTGTGAATCTCCAGGGATGCGAGATGTTTACTTGCCTGCTTCATGTGTTGTTGCAGGAGTCATGGCTGTGGACGTGAAGGAGGCGGACACTCTGCCTGTGGAGTAGTGAGCCTGAAAAAAGGAAAATAATAAGAAAAATAAGAACATTTCAACAATAAGATAAAAGATATGATAGTTAAGTCAACTTTACTTATTTGTACATTTAACTAGAAGGAAAATAAATAAAAAGGGGACCAAACAACCATAAAAAATTTTCAAAAAGACAAGCATGAAATTTAAATTCAGCAAAAACGACAAATCTCAAAGGGGTTTAAAAGCTAGAGAGCAAAAATGAGTCTTTAAATGAGATTAGAGACATTTTAATATGGAGACAATCTTTTCCCTCTTAGTTTCAGCACATCAGGAAAACAGGGAGAAACTGGTCAGGACATTTCAGTGTGGAGTTAAAAGATGTGAGAGATAAGAAGGGGCCAACCTGTTTATAGACTTAAAAACGAATAAAAAATACTTAAAATCAAGTCTAAAGTGGGCAAGGAGCCGGTTGAAACAAGACAAAACACATCTGGCCTATAGTTGCTACCGCAGACAGACGAAAGGACTTTATTTATCCTCTACGACAGGAAATTTAGTTGTTCAAGCAGCAAGTAGCAGTAAAAATTTAATTATTGAAAATGTCAGAGTATTAAAAAATTAAGACACAAAATTTCTAATAATAGAACAATAAAATGTATTAATTAATAAATAAATAATGACCCGTAGGTTTTTAAGCTACACATTTTTTTGCTAAAGCAGGTATGAAAAAATTAAAAGACAAAATTCTTAATAATAGGATTATAAAATTTAAATAAATATAATAAATGTATAATGACCCCTTGCTGTTAAAGCGACACTTTTTTGTTCATGTTTACTTCAGATGTTGCGTAACCTGTTAAAACGCTTACGTTTTTCTCCGATAGTGACGTCTCTCGGGACATGCGTAACGTTTATTTAGCTTCAGTCATTATGAATCTCATCCCTCGTGGTCTTGTAGATAGCATTTACACGGTAATTATCTAACCTCTGCGTGGAAGAAGAGGGATGAGTTGAGCTTGTAAACTCTGGAAAAAGCCAGTAAATGGATTTCTAGTTAAAGATATTTGTGACCTTTTCTCTGAAGTATTTAAACTAAATTCATCAATCCCTAGAGGGAAGCTGTTTAGTGATTGTAACCCAATAGTCATAAGCCTGAATCAGCCCAGTGATGTCATGTAAATTGCAGAGGAAGAAGAGATATAAACAATGGAGATGTTATGTAAAAAAAAAAGGGTCTTGAGTTTGTTCTCCCCACCGACACATCTCTGTCCTGCAGTTTGTACATGATTAAGAACAAACTTTCACCTACGCTTGGAGGGACTTCATCCATCTCACAATTAGGGAATGTGGTTCTTTACAACTTCAACTTAAATTAGAGGAGAAAACATTTGTTGAATAAATGATGGCACGTTACCAGAAGGATGATTTAAGTCGTGAGGACAAGTTGATGCAGATTACAGCAGCCGAGAGAAAAAAGTGAAAGTGAAAAGCTCAGCCTAACCTGCTCTAATGCTTTAGCATCCTTCTGCTCTACTTCTTCCGGTAACTCAGACTTTACCTTGTTTGCTCTGTCTGACCTATATTCACTGCTTCCCCAGAAGCTGTCGCACCATCACCTTCACCGTGAACTCCAAACGGAGAGAATCACAGAAAAAGCGCTAGCATTTAATGACCAATAAGACACGGCAGAGCATCAAAGGAGAGGTGACTAAAACCAGATCAAGCTGATTCAGAGTTTATCTCCCTGCATACATTAGGATATAGTAACAGAGATAACATAACAGCATGGATGAGTTCCTTCCCCCGACTGCTTCAGCCTGGATTATAACTGAAAAAAGGTGTTGGAAGGTTACAGCAAGAATAAAAACATATAAATATACTGATTCAGAACCAGACCGTCAAAGTCTTGTTATTGTTTTGTTTTTAAAACTGAAAAAAAAAGCTAACTTCTCATCCTCATATCACTGTATGTATAAGCTTTGTTGCCAGTCTACATCAGTGCATAGCCTATTGTTTGTCTCCCTCCTGTGTTCAAAGTAAATATTACACTTCTTCACCAGCTTAATGTTCTATTAAAACACTGTAGAGCCAAGCTAAATAGGACTGATAGGATAATAAAATGTTAATTCATTTAAAATAAGCATGTATAATTACACCGTTTTCAAAGTAAGTGAACAGTAAAGATGGTTTTGATGGGGAAACTCAGCATTTGGTGTGATAAGCTGCTCTTATCTGAGACATCAGACACCATCCGAGGATCTAAACCATCAGCCTCTCGCTGCTTTTAAGACGTAAGATCAAAAGCAAGATATCGCTATGTTTTGCATATTAAATAGGGATGTTTTGTATATATGTTACATCAGAAAATATATTTGATTAATTTTTCATGCAGCAGTATGTTTTGTAGTATGTTTTGGGGTTTCTACTTACAGCGTTAAATTTGTCTGTCTTCTTGGCCTGCGGCTCCTTCATGGTGGAGGCCAAGAGCTGATCCCCCTTGTAGTCTTTATAAAGCTCAGCTAGGGTCTCCCTGGTCTCCAGGTTGGTGCTCTTCAGGTGATAAGCTGGATCCTGTTTGGCCTTTTCCTCGTCTAAAGAGTACCATGAAACGCAAGAAGGATAAAATCAACATTTTAAATAACCAACTTAACAGAGAATTTCTGATTCTCAGTGACAAAAATCAGATTTTTTAACATACCCGGGTCCAACACTTTCAGGTTGTTTTTAATGTGGAAAAAGTTAGATAAATTAAATTTATCCAGGTTTGTGGGGTCCTTTGAAGACAGAAAAATAGAACAAATTTCAAATCAGATTACGTCTAATTTTCCAGAAATAATGTGACTTCAAAATGCAAACCAATTAAAAATGAAGCAATGCCTGACCTGAATAGTTATAATATCCTTTCTGGTGAAAGGTTCGTCGGTCAGCAGATCTTTAAAACTTTTAGTCTTGATGTTTAGTTGCTCCACAGCCTTATAAAAAACAACAAAAAAAACCAAAACAGAAATAATTCAAAACACAACATCTTGATCAATTAATAATTAATCAACAATTGATCAATTGATCATTAGGAATTTCATTTATGACAGTTTTTTTGTTTTATGTGAGACCATATTTTTCAGTGTAACTTTTTTTTTCAGAGTAATTTTTCAGTGCAAGTGAATGAATCCTTGCTGTTACGCTGTGTCTTTTCACATATTTCTAATATGGGCTATATTTACAACATTTTGACATAAAGGTATTAATGACTGATTGAATATTAATATTAATACTGAACATTAATATTAATTATTTTAATAATTAAGACAATGTAATCGAATTCCCAACCCTGATATTACATTATTTTGTCTTTAATTCAATGTGAACTATAATTCAATAGAAATATGATGCAAAAATATGCTAGTTTAGTCTAAGCTTATAACTATAGAATAAATATATGAAAAGCTGTTTTTTTGTTTTATTGTATTCATTAAAAAAAATAAAATGTTTCCATAAAAAGTGTTACTTCTATACAGCAAAGCATAATTATGTGTGGTGAGTCCACCAACCTCGTAGGAAAACACATTTCCGGTGACCCTGTTGGCAACGATGTGGGAATTATTTGTGAAGACGTTGTACAGAACAGGGCAGTGATACTTTCCTGGGACAAAAAGAAAGAGAAAAAATATGAGCAACAAGCTGAGTGGCCCTCTGTATGAATACGTCATAGCATGAAAACTCTTCTACTCTAGAACCTCATTGAGATGTACTCCATGCTTCACTGGCCTCATTCTGCTTTTATCCCCTCCAGAAAATAAGCCTCTAACATCTACATCAAACGCTCCTTTTTCCAAGCTACTCTCACACAGGAACGAAGTCCGAGGAGAGTCGCTTTGACCTTTTCGTGCTTAACTACTGGCTGAGTTCTGGATGTGGTGAATTCAATTTATCCTTCAGGCAGCATCACCTTATTAAACACCTACAAATAAGAGCATATTTACCTTCGTTGTTCTTGGCAAAGTTGAGTTTGATGAGAGATTTGGCTTCCAGCTTCTGTAAAGAAAGTAATGCTTTACTGTTAAAAGTAATTCTTAAGATAGTGTTTTTTAAAAGCCTAAAAATGCTCTCATTAATATTAACTTAATTTTTTTCAAAGTAATGCTTTATTGTTAAAAGTAACTATTAAGAGACTTTTTTATTAATATATTATTTATGCTCTCGAAATTAACTTGATAAAAAAAAAAGAAAAGTAATGCTTTACTTTTGAAAGAAATTTTTTAGATAGTTTAAAAAAGCTTAAAAATGCTCTCATTGACATTAACTTAATTTCAGTGCGGTACGAAATATAATTTAACCCCAAAGTATTTTCAGGACTCGTTCATTTAAGTCAGGCCAGTAAATGACATTTTTAAATATATTTTCATTTACATTTCCTCAGTTATTTGCAGACATTTGCACAGTCTCTCTGTTGCGTAAAGTTTAGCGCTTGTGTGTCTGTGAAGACTAAATTTCCAGGGACTGAAGCGTTCAGGTTTCCCGTTCTGCTTCCAGGGTTGTTGCTTTATTATAAACAGCTGATGCAGCAGAATCGAGTTAACGGCAGAGATCAGGATGTCAGTAAAACATGGAGGAGGGCTCTGCTGTGTTGTGACGAGGCATCAGAAATCAGACATTCACGAGAGGAACATGCTGTCCTCAGCATCTCTTAAAAGAGATGAATCCCGGATTTGGAGAAAAAAAATCTATCTAAGTGATCTGTTTTTAAAGTAAAAGTGACTGGTTTCAAAGTCAAATTAATTTCCTTTTAACTTAAAAAAACTAACAAAAAAACCCAAAAAACAACCAAACAAGCAAAATGAGCTACCAACAGCTATTTTTTGAGCGAAACCAGAAAGTGTTTTTTTCGGCTTCCAGTACTACATTCTGCAGAGATCACAGGTATTTACCGGCTATTCACTATGGAATAGAATAATGGAAGCAGTATGTGCACCATTTCAACATTATTGAGTGTTTTCTTACTTCTCCAGAGATCGGATTAGTTCCATACTTCTTAATCCATGGAACAATGCTCCTAAAGTAGAAAAGAAACAGTATTTTAGGTCAAACCAGATAGAAAGCAAAAAAATCAAGACATACAAGGTTTTTTAAATTAATCCGCACAATTTACTCACAGCAAATCAAATACGACTCCATCTTCAGTACACATAGGATATTCAAATGGCTGAAGGGACAAACTGAAAAATTTCAGAGGAAACGGGTTCAAATCAGACTCAATAATTTCTCCTCAATACATTTATTCCAAATATGTTCAACAACTTAAAAACTCTGCCTATTCCAACACTGCTCTGTTGGATCCAGAGTGTTTCTGTCTTACCTGCAGTGGTCAAAGGAGAGCCTTCTGAAGTTTGCTTGTGGGATTTCTGGGAAGTAAAACCATCATTGAGAAGTAAGAAAAACCAGATAGTATTTTATTCCAAATGAAGCCTGAGAATTTTCCACTTTTATCTCGACTACGAGTCTGAATCCAAACACGTTTAATTATTTTAATTCCCATGAATCATTATGTTATTTTGTTCCCAACACTTTCCGCTAAGCAATGATTAAAGATTTAACTGGAATATTTAATCCATTAAGGTTTAAGATGTGTACTTTGAGTTTTTCCTTTATTGTTTTTAGCATGTTTTTATTATATAACACATATAAAGTCTCATTACAGAGTATCTAACAGCGATCAACACAATTAAGTCTACAGATAATCAGACATATCACTAATATCCTTCAAGTTGTGTTGAACAAGGTGTGAATTATCAGTCCACAAACTAAAGCTTGAAAATAATAATTACAAAAACAAAAACAACAAAACAACTTCGCAGGTCGAAAGCCGATTTTAACCTGCTAACATCTAAAATAAACGGCGGAAAACTCACCTGCCCGCTTCCCTCCGTAGAAGTTTGTGTATTCTGTACATGTGATGTACCTGTGAAGATACGATGCACAGATGAAGACAGATTTAAGAGAGAAACAATTAAAGCAACACTGAAAGGACGCTCAGTTCGTAGCTGGTTTATGAGAAGCTAACGTTAGCAAATGTAGCAACAAAGGGCTGTTTTCAAAGATACCAATAACTTCGATTCTTACATTTTGTCTTTTTGATGCTGTCGTTTTCCCATATTTTACTTTTTTGTGGGCCTGTAGGCTTAAATGCAGTAAAAGTATTAAAATGTGACGGCAAAACACAAAACACGTATTTGCTTGATCTGACTTCCTAATTATGTTCTTCGTGTGTCTATTAATTGTAAACCAAACTCTCTACTGCCACCCAGTGAAATTACATACGTACTGTATTTTTGTAATAACCCTTTCATGCATGAATTAAGAAACAGTGTTACATGTTTTTTGCATACAGTAATTTACTTCCAGATACACATACAGTGGTGCTTTTTTATTTCTTGATCATATTTTACTTTTTTATTTTTGTAAATGTATTTTGATAGTATATTCAAAATTATTAATTGGATAAGCTTTTCATATTTCCATTGTATGGATATTCTATAAAAATATGGCTGTATCATTTTTAATTTCCTGTTTATAACGAAAGAAAGTTTGGTTATTACAATGTATGAATTTACATATATAAATATTCATTCTAGAGTAAGTGACAGTGTATTGCTTGACTCACTGATGTCCCCTGAAGTGGCAAAAGTACAAATTTTCCATATCCCCCATGAATATAATAGAAAACAGCTGTCAAATAGGTGTCCACTGTGGTGGACGCTATGCATGAAAGGGTTAAAAAAATTTAAAACAAGTACCAAATTTGGTGGGAACCCCGATGGGTCTGTTGCTGACAGCAGGAAGACCCTCCGGAGGCCCCCGGACTCTGACGTGGCCCAGCATTGTGTCTCCGTTGGACGGGTTCAGCTGGTCCATCGGCCCCTGGAGCTCCTCGGGGGTGGAAGCAGGCTGGTACCCCGATGGGAAGGAGGGATACGGAGGGGCAGCGGAGGGGTACATCGAGTGAACCGCGCCTTGTCCCGGATGGTACCCCTGCGATGAAGGCGGGGGGTACGATGGAGCCGGGGAGGGATACCCGAGCTGGTAGCTGGGGTTTCTGGGTTGAGGCATCTGTTGCCAGGGCAGCGAGGTACCGGGCATCCGGTGGGGCGGAGGCTGGGCGACTCCCTGGAAACCAGCCGGGGCGAAGGAGGGCTCGCTGGGACAGGGGGGCTCAAGCTGGCGGTCGTACTGGGGGGGCGCCGGGGCGTACTGGGGGGGCGTGTAGGCCTCCTGCTGCCTGGTCGGGGGGTTGGAGGGGGGGTAGTGGGGGGATGGGGAGTGGGGCTTGGGGTGCATGGTGTACGTTTGCTGCAGGGGCATGAGGTACACGTACGGCGGATACATGGGCATGGAGTAGGCCTGGGGGGAAAAACAAGAGTTTAAGATAAAGTTACAGACGTCTCGTTTCCCATCAGAACAACCAGTTTAACCTTTACAGAGAGATTTTGTCTCACAAATTTTATCTGAAAATCTCACAAACTTTAAGGATTGAAAGTCTGTTGGCTCTCAACCTGTTTTCCTTTTTCATACCAGCTCTAAAAAGCTGTGGACGCCCTGCCCACTCAGTGCTGAAACCATGCTGGTTTTATGCTTTTATGTGTGAATTAAATCCATAAATGTGTTTTCTGGATGAATCGTGTCCTTTCAGGAAGCCAAAGTTAAACAACATAGAGCAGGGGTCTAAAACTCATTTATTTCAAGGGGCCACATACAATCGATGATCTGAAGTAGGCCGGCCCTCTAAATGAACAACATAATCATCTCTAAATAATAAAAACTTCACATTTTTCCCTTTGTTTAAGTGTAAGGCAGCACAAATCAGCTTGTTTAATGGTCTAAACTCTTAGAAAACACAATGAACAATCTGAATTTACTTCAAAAAATGCAATTTAAATAATATTTTGCCACAGTTATACATTTACAAATCAATTCATTTTAATACTTTGTGATTAATATATTTTGTATTGATTGTAAAATGAAATTATTTGTTCATCTTTAAGCAAATATGTATTAGCAAACAGTGAATTTAATTTTCATATTTACATTTTACATGCTTTACTTATACAATTTACTTGAGATAAAAGCTATTCATATTATTTTGTCTTAAATTTTTCTTTTTAATATTTATTTATTAACTTATATTTTTGCCTCAGGTTGGGAACCACCGTGTTATCCCTTGGTTTTCCTGCTTACCATTTAAGAGCAAATCTTTCAGTGGTTATAAAGATTCATGAATCTTTATAAAAAACTGAATAAGTAAACCTGCCTGAATAGTCTCTACCAATTGGTTTGGGTATGTTCAGTAATACCAAAACAAAGCATTTGTTTCAAATTTTGACCATTTCAACTTTATCATTAACTTCAATCCCAACTATTTCCTAAAAAGCATTTCTTTCTATTGTTCAAAGGAAAACAGTAAATGAAAAGAAAACTTTTTCTTTTTTCTCTTTCTTTTTTCTTAGTTTGAAAGTTAAAGGGTTAAGGAGATGGACATTTATTTATTTAAAAGGTCCACTGAAAAATAAGGAGACTCCAATTATCTTTATCCCTGTTGGCCCTTTCTGAACACTTTTGTTTGCTGTGTTTTAAAGCAGGAGTCAGGATGTAATGATGCCTCGTGAATTTGTTAAAAATAAATAAATAAATAAAGATAAGAAAAATTGGTTCAGTATCCATCGAAGTAGAACGTTTTTTTACAGCCTGTGAATAAACCACGATAAAGGACGTAATCGGACACACTGTGCCAAAATGTTTTCCGTCCATCTAAACATTTGTGATTCTTTTAAGAAAGTCTGTTATCCTTTAAATTTTTACACTTTCCCACATAAAAAAGGCCCAAAATATTTCTGTTATGGAAAAGTCCAGCGTGTGCCAGATGTTTATCAATGACTTCAGCTCATGTGTTAAATAATCAGTTTATGATTATTTCTATATAATGAAGAATTATTATTGTATTTGGTGTTAGTGACGACAGAAAGTTAGTTTGAGGGGAAAAAACAGATGCTCATCAAAAAAAATAAATCCGTTTAATTGCTGCAATTCTTTTTCTGTTGTAAAAAAAAAAAAAAAAGACATCCCCGAAAAGCAGTTATTTATTCTTCTCATGTATAAACAGAATTTTGATCGTATAACTATTGTGGCTGCATCAATATGATCTAATATGTCAACCATTTATTATTGATACCATACAATACGTTTTTATTTATTCAATTATTAATTTATTTATTATAAATTATTTATTATAATCATTATG
>JAVQJG010287274.1:0-32595 GCA_036024015.1 Craterocephalus amniculus | reverse complement strand
TTTATATGCACTCACTTACAGCTGTGAGGAGAGTGTGTGTGTGTGTGTGTGTGTGTGTGTGTGTGTGTGTGTGTGTGTGTGTGTGTGTGTGTGTGTGTGTGTGTGTGAGTGTGTGTGTGTGAATGCATTAAACTGAACCCGGATGCTTGTTTTTGTGTGTGTGTTCATTTGCATAGACCAACATGTGTAACAGAACAGGCTGAAACCACACCCAAGTCACTCACAGAGCCCCCTCCCCCATGATGTAAAGATATAGGGCTGCATGACAGACAGGGAAGGGGGGAGGAAAGGAAGGGAGGGGGTAAACTGCCCGGGGTTCATTATTAAAGCTAAATATTCACTGCAGAGTAAAAAGGAATGAAGCTCTGATGGAAATGTTGTTTTTAGAGGAAAATAAGTCATTAAACACGTTTCTGATGTTTCTGTTTCATTTCATTACGCGTGATGACATGAAATTACACCAGGCAGAAAAACGCGAGGAAAGAGGTCTGAAAATATCGGAGAAAAAGGGTTTGTGTGGTGTTATGGGCCGCGTAAGGACCAGATGTGGGACAGATGTGAGGAGCCCACCTGGAAGTGCGTGTTTGGAGGATTCAATGGCTACAGCCGTCCGACCGCTGCAACGACGATCCAGGTTTACTCGTTATGGCCCGATTGTTTTGCTGCCTTTTCACAGAACATTTATTTTAATAAAAATAAATTAAAAGGAAGGAAACAAAAAATGAAAGAAAATCCAGAAGTGGGACAGTATTGGTCCCAATACTGGAGGTCACGTGGTTTCTCACGTAGTGTCGACACCGTCACTGGAGGCCGAAAACGAGACAAATCTAAACAGCAGATGTGGACCGGGCTATAGGCAAGGCAAGTTTATTTATATAGCACTTTTCAGGTCCAAGACAATTCAAAGTGCTTTACATACAACATAAGAATTACAATAAGACCATTTAAACACAAAATCAAACACAATCAAAAATGGTGATTAAGTCTAAAATCATGATCTAATGTTCCACTTGTTTGCAGCATAATAGCTAAGATCTCTCCTCTGCTTAATGTTAAACATTACAGTGATTTTGCTTAATTTTGTGAAAAAATAAATAAATAAATAAATAAATAAACTAAACTTGAACTTTTTAAAATTCATTGTTTCTACTTGTTTGCATAATAGGTAAGAGCTGGTTCTCTAAACATATAATTTCAACACAAAATTATTAAAAAATGGCGATTAAGTCTAAAATAAAAATGCATCATGATCTAATCTAATCTATAGACCAGCATTTTCCAACATACCGAGACTTTTCACTGTGGAATGAGAAACAGCGTTTACGAGATAAATAAAATAATCTTTTCCTTTAAAAAAAATAATATTCATGTATTTTTTGTTTTGGGAACATTTAATTGAATATACAGCTACTTTTTACCCATTTGTTACTGATTAGGCACTCATGGCTCAATTAGAAGTGTCTGTTTGGTTAATTGACCAAAAAAATCATATCATATATCCTGATCCAGATTAAAAAATAACGAAATAAAATTTGGTTCATATGGCTCAGCTCTACAATGAGCCAAATATCCTTTCAGCCTAATAAAGAACCATCATATTAATAATCTTTTCTACTTTTTTACTTAAATTCTTTTATCAACTTCACTCCTAATATAAAAAAATACCAAATTTGTAAATATTCTAATTATCTGAACCCTTTGACGACATGATGTCACTATTGTTATAAAAATAAATAATTAAAATAAATTATTTTCCATATAATACAATAGGAGGATGGGTATTTCATTTAAAGTTCAAAATCAGTGAAGTTCATTTTAGAACTTTTAATGAGAAAAAACAAACTCACATTTTTTATGGAACATTTGAAAATAAAAAGAGCTTAAGTAATTAGTATACTCACATGTCATTTAGTTGTTTTTTATTAGAACTCAAGTTAATGGAGTGACTTAAAAACTATTTTATCTGTGATATTTTTATAGTTGTTTGGGGGATTTTTTTGTCCTCTGACCTGAAAGGGCTGTAAACAAGTGTTCAAGTTTGCTGCACAACACCGGACCGGCCTGTGAAAGACCGGGAGAATAAAGCGGTCGGATGAGACCAAACCTGAACTCTGTGGTCCTTATAAAACGCCAGAGGAGGGAACATGGTGGTACGGAGACGCTTTCTGCTTACAGAACCGACAAATTTTACACGACTGAAGGAAGCAGCAACAGAAAATAATACGCTGCTAATCTTTAGTAGCATTTATGACAAATATTAAGGTCCATAAGGTCCATAATATTTCTGGTAAAACCTGTAATTTACTATACATGTATGTTCAACCATGTTTTAATTCACATTTAAATGTTTTTATTCAGTTTTATATTTTTCCTCTTTTGTTTTACAATCTTAACATATTTTATTTAAGCGCTTGTGTTTAAAAGATGCTGAATACATAAAGTTGGTTTGATCTATCGATGACAAAGAGGAAACGAGGGTGACATTTTCCCAAACACACAACCCAGCAAACTCTCAGCTGATCTCAAAGACAGAAAATAAAGCTGCTGATCAGCTGAAAATCAATGAAAAGAGCATATGATTAGACCTGTTTTTCTGTTAATTCTCCAGACAAGTTTCTTCGGACAGGCGGAGTCATGAAGCCAACTAATAAATTGTAAATAGCAGAGGTAACAAAGCTGTTGTGATGCATTTCATATAAAAATGCATCTTTGCTCCTCCAGACCCAAATGAGGTTTTTATTACAACAGATGTGAGTTGCTTACTGAGAAATCTACAGATTGGATTTAGCTTATCAAAAGGAATAAAAAGGAAATGAAACGCAGTAACGCCGTATTTACGTAACTGGTTATTTTCCTCGAACATGTCTGCAGCCTCTGCTCGTCCCGGGTTTTTTTCTAGCTGGAGTAAATTGACTTAGAGACGCAGGATTTCTCCCTTATCTCCTCAACATAACTACAATCAGATTTGAACAGGATGCTGCTACAGTTGCCATATGTCTGCATGGCTGCATGCGGCCCACACGGCATGTCTTTATGAAAAAAGGATTACAATTGATGCAGCTTTGGCCGTTCATATCGCTTCTCTGGAAAGACGGGATGGAGTCAGACTAGTGAGTCACCTGCTCTGTGACAGATTAGTGATGAATGATGAAGATTTATGCCGCACAGACCATAAGTGAGCCCAAGCTCTCTGAAATGCACAGCATCAATTTAGTTGTTATGCACGGCTGTCAAAACTGGGGGCAATCAACCAGTGGATTGTGTTATCTCTGCAAATGGAGTCATCGCGTTTCATTAAGCAGCGCAGTTACAAGGCGACACAAACTCTCCAGCACGTCATCATGACCCAGAACCGTCCACAAAGCGGAAACAACTCTTAACTTCACACGGATCCATTACGGCACATCATCGACCACGCTACCACGTTTCACGTTAAATCTGCAGCTCTGCGACAAAATTACTCAAATAGTATGAAGAAGGCTTAAAAACAAATTGTTTTATTGTCTGTTCTGCACCTCCTGAACAAATGTTTGGCCCATAATGTGTCAGAAACACGTTAAAAGATCAGTTGGAATAACCAAATGTGTGGTCAAAATAAAACTAAATGATAAAAAATCATAAAAAGCTAAAGGATAAATTTACTGCACCATTTACTAGTCGAATAAACTTTATTAGATCCTAGCTAAGAGGTTTAACTCTGCTTGATATCTGCTGATTAGGAAGTAATTACCCCTCTGCATCGAAATAATCTGAAATGAATAAATGTGGTTAAATCTCTCAAAATAAAACAGCAACAACAGCAAGCCACAGAGGGAATCCCAATGCCTCCGATAATGCGGCAAATTCTGGTATCAGTATCGGTGAGTACTGGAGTTCAGGCACCAATTTGATACCACTTAATTTATGAAAATAAGCATCTATTTACTGATTAGCTCTATTAGTTCTGAGAAAGTTCTTCTACTTTGTACTTAAAACTGTTGCACTGTGCAGCCGATAGTAATGATGTCAGCGGTGTGGCGATATTTTACACTGGATTGTCCACCCAGCAAGACTGCATTTGTAGATAAATGGCTTCGGTTTGATGGATTATTTCATTTTTTACAAGGAGTTTAACCTGAGCCAGGCCTTCTCACAATGCTAATCATATAACAGTCATGCAGGTGTAATAATACATTTGTTTTACTGTTTAATATAGTTGTATCGGTACTTGGTATCGGCCGATACCCATAGCACAAGTATTGGAATCGGTATCGGGAGGAAAAAAATTGGTATTGGAACATCTCTAGTAATATTTGTGCTGCCCTTGAGAGACTACAAGAAGACGTTTTTGGACCATTTTAGGGACTAAAGAGGCGTTATCTGCATCAAATAGCCTGCTCTTGGACTGGATTTGTTGGTGCACCAATGCCCAGACATATGACCTTCCATGTTAGAGCTTTATTTACATCAGGTCATTTATTAAAGAGGTTATATTGACACTAAATCCAGAACCAAATAATTCCCATTAAATTAATTGTAAAAAGTGGTACAAGCAAGATACTGACAGTTTTTTTTTTGTGTTTTTTTTAAAGCAACAGTTATTTTTTCTCCTTAAAATTGTAAAAGTTAGTAGTTTTACTTGGTGTATATAGAAAATGTATACATGTGTGTATATATAGGTAATAATTTAATTACCTATATATTTTTCTTTCTTCTTCTTACCTGAAGGTGACCTCAGGGACAGGACACCTGACCCCATTGTGATAGGGCTGTCTCAGTGAAATGGTCTGACTGGTGTGATCAACAGATGACACTTCTCCCTGATAAACCCCCAACGTCACTCCACATTTTATGGACACAACGCTGCCCAACCAGTCTGTGGCCATTCTGCTCACTGGGAACCTGTGGTTTGAAAAGACTGCAATCGTGACAGGGCCTTTGAGGACCTGGAAGGTTTTAGATACAGCATTACAAAAGCAAGCACATTTTATTAACTCTTAGACATGTTTAGTTCTGCTGTTTTAACTTTTCAACCATGCCCGAGAAAGCAACTTCTCCGTTCTCGCAGTAGTGTCATTATTGGGACACAATTTTGACATTTATATTCAACAGATAAAGAAATTTCCGTAAGTTACGGGTTGTGTAAACAGTTTGGCCAAGTAAAATCCTGAAAACATGAAGAGAAATAATCATAGTATTTATTTATTTGCCAGTATCATAAAAGATTAGTGAAATAATAACATTAAAGTAGAAACAAGAACAAACGAACTGCAAGCTGCGTTAGCTAGCTTCAGATTTAGCAATAGCTTAGCCTAGGTTTTTTAGTTTTTTCGGATCTAAGCGTCCTGCTACCAACTTAAAAATAAATGTTAAACATGCAACCTGGGCGTATTCAGTTGAAAACAGTTGGATTTACCGAGTGGAGACGCTTGTCAAGATCTTTGGGGGAAAAACGAGGCCCGAACTGTTCTTCAGCTGTTTTCCCCTGAAACCGTTTCCGTGTTTATGCCCTGCGTCACTTCCTGTATCTCCCACGTGGGTTTGTTGTGATTGTTTTTTGGTCTGATTTCAGAATATGAGAGCATTGACTCTCATTATTATGGAGGACTAGGATGAATCAATTTTTCGATTTTAAATTAGATTTAGTGATCTGTATTTTTTCATTTTATAATTGATTAATAATCATGAAAATGCTGCATTGATTTTTCAACGACTCTTCTGGTCCTACATACATATTAGCTTTTGACACATCAACTCTTGTATTTTGATTATTTTTTCATGAACACATCTGTAGGGTAGCTACTTGTCAGTCCAAGCAAACACAATTATCAGTACACCATTGCTTTTATTTTTGTTGTTCACTCTGGCTACACAGTATTCAACCCCTTTACAATAACTGAAACATTAAAGACAGGATTGTATAGCCCCCTAATATATTTCAAAATAATTTGAACTGCCCTTAAAAGCTGTTTCAACATCCAGCAAAAGTATTTCACCTCATATACATATGTAGAAACATTTCAATCACAAAAATGGTCAATAAAAAATACAAAGATCTTGGTATACACACAAATCACATTTTGGGATACAAATATAGCTTCAGTGTTGACATGTACAGCATAATAAAATAAAATTAGCTTACAAGTGTGAATGGTTTACTGTGATATCTGTTCCATTCAAAGTGTTGTCTCACAGACAACATGTTAGTTGCAATGCCCTTCATAGAGATAGCCATTCAGTAAATCTTCCCTAAACTCAACAAGTATGTTTTATGATATCTGAATGGGAGCTTTTTAGACTGCAGAACACCGTGCAGGAAAAACAAATATCTCCTGATACTTCATGAGAAGCACCACCCATGTGCTTACATTTTATAAAAAGGTGATAAGCTAACTGACTAAAGTATGACAGTCAACATACGTCAACCACAGATTCATACATTTTATACTTTGCTTCACTGTCCGTCCTTTACTCTCTTTGTGACTTTCATTCGGCAGCGTTTGTGCTTCATTGTGAGACCATACTCGGGGGTCATGTCCAGTGGCTCTCCCGGCAACTTTTGGAACTGCAGATTCTGGATCAATATTGCGAGGAACAGGAAGACTTCATTTCGTGCAATAACTTCGCCAATGCAGCGCCGTCTTCCCAATCCAAAAATCATCACCTTCTCTCCCTCAAGCTTGTTGACCTCTGTGCCATCAGCGCTAAGGAAACGGTCTGGGTTGAAGGAAGAAGGGTCTTTCCAAAGCTCACTAAAGGAAGTAGAGAGTGGATAATTTAAATAAACTTGAGGAACAACAAATTAGGAATTTACATTTGTAACCAACCACAGACATTTCTAGCAACTGTTATCTCCATTTCCAGCTACCATAAGGGTGCTGTTGCTGTTTTAACTCTAAAATGTGACTAGGAAAAAAGATGAACAAATATAACAAAAAACAAGCTTACGGGTCATGGTTTATCTGCCACTGGTTGATGAAGACACAGGTGTCTTTAGGAATAAAGTAGCCATTCAAAGACGTGTCTTTTGAGGTGCTAAAAAAGGAAGAGCAAGTATTAGTACATACAGGTGTCTGTTTTCAGTTTGGCCATTTTTCTGACAAGCTTTGTTTGCCTCTAAGGTACTTTGGATCGTCATTTACAGCTATTTTTCCACGCAAATGTGGTATTTTCTTTCATGTAAAAGAGAAAAACCTTACCAGTGAGGGATTGTGAAAGGCAGGTATGAAGAATGGCGAAAGAGCTCCAGCATGAAGGCTTCCACCAAGGGTAACTTGTTTCTATCAGCGAGAACTGGATAACGGTCCAGGCCCACATTGTCCTCTGAAAATTAAGAAAAATAATAATTGAGTATCAGGAAGAAGCTACTAGTCTTCATAAATGATTACAGGAATGAAAATTGCTTAGAGCTGCATTCCTACTATTAACCATTTGTTAAATCTTGTGTTTGTCAAAGTGAAGTCTTTTTCTAAACATTTCCTCTCATGAAAGGACATTTAGAAAACTCCACTTACTAATTTCTTCGAAAAGCCTCTTCTCTACCTCGGGGTATGCCACCAAGTACATCACTGACCATGACAGAGCAGTGGAAATGGTATCAAAACCTAGAAGATACAAATTCTGTGAGGATTCAAATGTTCTGTAAATCATCATTACTTATTAACAGACCATCAACATGTCTTCAACCTACCTGCCCCAAATAGGTCATTGACGATTCCCACGACCTTCTCATCGGACATCTGGACATTGGAGTTCTCATCCAGCTTCCTGTCCTCACAGTGATCAATGAGAGAGTCTGTAATGTCCCGAATGTTGTCCTGAAATGAAATAATTATGAGATCTTAATTAGTTTAAACCAAATACTGACCAAAATAAGGAAAAGATGTCAGTGAAAATAACTGAGCTAACAAAATATTACTGGAAGAGTGTTCTGTACCTTGTCATAGGTGACATAGTGCTCCGTGACGATCTTTTGAACAAAGCTGACGAAGCGATTGTTGAGCTCAATGAATCTCTTCATTGATTTCAAGGGCAGGTACTGTAGAGCAGGGATGAAGTCCGCCGGGTTGCCGCTGCCTGTCACTGCGACGAAATCTTCACTGAGGTTCACCAAGCCAACCAGCTCCTGGTCATGGTGGTTGTAACGTCGGCCGAAGCACATGCCACAGATCACATTGGCTACAGAGACGACAATGTAGCGGAAGGGGTCGAAGCTGCCTTCAGTCTTCATCACTGTGTCAAGCTCATTGATCAGATACTCTGACTCTTTGCAGATGTGCTCCTCAAGCATACAGGAGTACTCTGGGGTCGTGCCCTCCAGGGTGGAGAAGGAGCGCAGGGCACTGTAGGCCAGCTTCCTGCGGGCCCTCCAGACGCCGGCCTGGTCGGTGCTGAAGGCCAGGCTCTTGCCGTCATTGATGAACTGGAAGCTGTACAGGTCTGGCCTGCCGGCAAAGTCATCCCCTTGTTTGATGAGAGCCTGTCGGACAGTTTCGTTGCCACTCAGAACAACGACAGGGCGCATGCCGATCTGGATCTGGAAAACGTCACCGTAGCGTTTGCTCATTTCTGTCAAGCTCAGGTAGGGTCTGCTTCCAAGATCCAGCAAATTCCCAATGACAGGCAGCGATTTGGGGCCAGGGAGCTGACGGAGCCCCTCAGGGATGTCAGTACGGAAGTGCTTGAGGGTCAGGTAGACCAGACAGAGTGTTGTAATGGCTATCAAACCTTCAAACACAGACAGTGCTCCGAAGAACGGCAGAATCATTAATGCCATGATGACAGTTTATTTTCCCTGTCTTCAGCTCAACCTGCAAATTAAATAGGAGGGGCATGAGAACAGCCAAGGCAGAGACAGAAAAAGTTTTGTGCAGCAGAATGCAACGTAAAAGTTCAACTGAAAATTAAGATGCACGTTTGACAAGCTGAGCAGTCTATGCAAAGGTGAGTGTAAATATAAATGAAATCTCCATGCTATTCAGCAACAGCCCTAGCAAAAACTGCATAAATCCTAAAATAAACTTCACTCAGGCATTATTTTAGAAACAAGTTTGTCCCTAAGCTCACCTTTCTTTTAGGAGTAAAGAAGAGGATCCAAAGGGTGCTTCTTAAATCTGTGCAAGAAGAAAATGCTCCTTTTCTGAAGAGATCATTGAAGTCACTTCTCCTCATGTCCTTAAAACCGAGAGTGGACTCACTTTATAGAGCGCTCCGCAACTTGATTGGTAGCTGTTTGTGACATCATCTCCCTCTTTCTCGGTTTACTCCCCCCCCTCTCCTCTCTCTCTCCCTCTCATGAATGAAGTTTTTTAGTGTTCGCGTCCGTACGCGGTATCTGTGATATGTTACATTTGTTACACAATTCACGGAATTCTCAAAGTAAATCTTTAATACAAAAAAGGTTTCTTCGTTGGACACAAAAGGGAATATTACCATTTGAGCCAAACATAATTACATCGGCTGTAAAATAATTTATCTTCTAATAACGTTGAACGTCTTACGTCACGTTTCGTGCAGCCAGGTGTGCAGATGTAATCTTGCAGGATTTTATTTATTTATTTTTGTGCAGTACTCACACTTCATTATGATAGGCTAAATCGTGCGTATTTAGCCCAAAAACTGCAATTGTGCTCGATATTTTAAGGACTAAATCGGGTAAGAATGAGGAAAGGCTTGCTTCATGTCGGATTTTGTGACAACTTCAACACCAGCCTCGCAGGCATGGCTAAAGCCCTGATAAAATCATACAGTTGCGTGTGTGTACCTGTATGCTCTCCATGGGAGTTAAAGATTGACCAGTTGCGTGAGAGCGCAGTGATCAAACCTTCACCTCCCCTCTGGAAGATGCTGGGGAGGGAGGGAGAGAGAAGGACGGAGGGAGGTGTGGGGGAGGGTATCAGTCAGCACTGCTGAAGGCAAGGGTTCAATACAGCTCCTCATTTTTCCTCTTTTCAACCTTGATAACCAGATTTGCTGAGCAGGTATTCACAGCAGGGCTCTGCTTTCTCTTCAAATAAAGTTGTGGGAAGAGTGAGCCTCCCCAAGAGCCGCTTTCTGATTGTTTTATTTAACGTATGAATGGATGCGAATTCAACAAGTTAAATCAGATGTAATTATAAAACATTTATTTCTCGTGTAGGCTATGCAGATTTTATTTGGTTGATATAAGCCGAAACTGCTGTGGGATTGGGGAAGAACGACGCATTTATTTCCAAATTTCTCCTCTGGATTCTGTAAAACCGCAACGTGGCTGGGTCCTGTCAGAAAAAGCATAAAAGTAGACAGAGTTGCAAACGTACTATTAAGCTGCACCACAAAGTCTTTAATTATTTCTTTTAATTTAGAAAAGATTTTATTCTATAACGTATAGCTATTAAAGCTTTGTCCCCAGTCACTTTTATTATGGGTAGCCTATACATTGGATAATCTTATTTCATTTCTGAAAAACCCCCAATCATTTTCACCTCTGAGGCTCCTGTAAGGAACATCTGAGGGCTTAAAAAGACACACAAAAACACACTCATAAAACACTCTTGACCGGGGCGCATTCATGGCGCTGTAGGCTACGTGTTAAACTCAATCACTTCAACCCAGCAGGATATGCGGTTATTTTTATTAGTTATGTGTTTGGATAATGTGCCACATAATCTGATGTTTTGTTTTGTTTTTTGTTTTCTTTGTTTTGTTTTACTTAATTAAGAAAAAGAAGTAAAATATGCGCTTTGACCAGGCGTTCCGCTCATACAAAATCAGAGCAATTTACAGACAAATTTTGGTTTCTGCTTGATAATGTGATCAAGATATGTCTAAAGTAATTAGGTAATCGGGGACTTTTTTGACCTTAGATTTCCCAAAATGAGAGTGAATAAATATTTCCTGCAAGGGTTAACTTATTTAAGAGCCAACACCGTATTTTTCTGCATACATGAGCTGGATTGATTCTTCTTCTTCTTTTTTCTTTTTAAAAAATCTTTTATTTCTGTAGATTTTTTATGCTCCAAACCTTCAGTGTTAAAATCATATCAATATTTTCATTTTATTCCAAAGTTGAACACTATAATCCAACTCAAGCCACAAATTTCTAAACAAAAAAAATCTGTACTTTATAGAAATAGTAACTTAAAATGAAGCGGGGAAAAACTTATATTTGTTGTCCAGTTAAGTTGAACCAGCTCAGTCTGGCCCATGTGGGACGGTGTGTTGACTCCACGGGGACTCCTTTTCCGTGCGCCTCGGCGCTGCGCCTCTGGAGCAGCAGGTTGCGTGAGAAGCGGAGCAGCCGTCCAGAGGGGAGGGTCTCGGTCTTCTGGACAATCCTAAATCTGCTTGGTCAAGTCACGCGAAGGCAGCAGCAAAGATACAAGGGTTTTAAACTCCTAGAACAAAGAGCGCAAGACCCTCTTTTTTTCTTTTTCTCTCTCATGCCTGCACGAAGGTGCATATATTTGCGCGCTATAGCGTCTGTAAAAGCGAGGATATTGCGGCTTTGTAGTCATGCAATCTGCCAATCAGGCTTCACTGGTTACGGTCATGCAACACGGGGAGGCCACAAACAGGCGAGAACCCCACATGGGGCGAAGCAAATCATGAAAACTGGGAACAAGGTTGAAGTTATTTTCTGTCAGTCACAAGATGAAAGAGGTCTCAGCAAAGTCAATAAATGAATTTTAAAAAAATAAATAAATACATTTTTTTTTATTTATTCATGAAATTTCTCCTTCTGAAAGCAATTTCTATTCCCACAGAGAACAATGATGATTATCAAAAACTGCTATTTCAGAAGTGTGATAATAAAACCTGTTGATTGAAGCAAGTTTAAGCGTTTCTACATTAAAAACAAGGTAATAGAAAATGTAATTCCTTACTATACTGATAACTACTTTGGGAAATATCTTGCACACAACTACGAAGCAACACATAATTTAATGTCATTGTAGGCCATCATATACCTAAAAGGCATATTATGGCTCCTGTGGGAGACAGAACTGAGGTCTATGCAGATGATAGCTCAGAGCTAGGGAGAGAAAAACAAACAAAAGTCTTGCATGTTTTCTTTCAGCTCCCATAGCATCACAAGCTGGAAACTTTCATCGATGTTAAGCTATAACACCAATCAAAGCAAATCATCTGAGTGTGACGGTGATGTGTTCACAGAACAGGCGAAGGTGAGGAAGTGTCACATAAAAATTACTGTTTTCTGTACTTCATTTTATCATACTACTGGAGTAGATCAATTTACATTTAAGGTTCACAATCTTACACTAACTGAGATTATCAACCAGGTTTTTTTTCCCCACAATTATTGTCGACTTTGGGGACAACACAGGAGGAATGTGGTAGCCCGGTTATGAGTTGGGGTGGGGTGGGGGGAATCCGTGTTGAAGTAGTTTACGAATTCTTAAAAAGATTAAAGAGATTACAGGCTATTACAGAAAGTGATCAGTATGTGCTACTGTACAGATCCAAAGTTGAGTGCAGGGTAAACAGTGGGTCATATCAGAAGGAGCTTGAACACTGTTCTCCAGATATTTGGATGATAGTTTGCTTAAACCCATTTTCATTGACCTGGGTGGAACAAAAGATAAAAAAGAACAAAAACCACATGGAAAAAATGTTTTGCCCACAGCCATATTCCTCTTAAAGAATTCTTGGACATAAAAGTAGGTGTAATGACTGTGAAGTAGTTAGTCTCTACTCACGCAAAGGCTGTCATGCACACACCTTAAGAGCAGGTGTGTGCCTCTGCCTGACTATGTGAATGTCTTTCTTTGCATACCAGTGCTGTCAGGAAGTTGTCTTTTCTGCTGCTTTTTATGGTCCAGCATCAGGATGACTTGCAGATCTCTTGCAGTCATTAAGTTATAAAACTTTTTTCTTTCTTTTAAACGAAAAAAAAAGATGTGTCAAAGTGTCCAGTAGCCCCTCGCTGATGGTTTTATTCTCCCTTCCATTTAAAATAAAGAATCAAACATAAAGAAATGGTTCAAATAAAATCAAAACAGAGTTAATTTTGAAGAATCTGCGTCACTAAACTTGCTGAATATGTCATTATCTTTCATTTCTGTGGCTCGTGGAGTGTTCCTTGCTCAAAACTAAGAATTTGGACCCTTTTTGTTAAGCAGGCTTACCATAGAGTCAAACACCTAACAGAGAGAAAGAGAAAAAGTTTTTAAATAATCTGATATGATTAGTCTTTTTCAAAATTATGGGACCATCACATACTTCAGCACGAGATTTGCTGTATTATCAACTCTGGATATCTTCCAGACCAATAGAGAACACAGCCATTCTCACACAAGCACTCTGTACATGCAGCCTCATTTTAAAACCATGCTGAGTGCCTCTGAACTCCTGCAAATGCAAAACCTCATCTTCACTATGACATGAGCAGAATGACACAGTGGGTCTGCGATGAAGGGGAACAATAGTCGTTACCCCTTAGGACATTGCTGAAAGGCCCCCTGGCCTTGCGTGTGCCCCATTGAGCAATTCTTAATGGGATTATTTTGGGCAGCAGTTCATGATCGCTGCACTACGCATAAGAATTAATGTGGGGTTAAAAGCGGTGCAATTATGTCCTACACTCCTCACATGTATGCTAGCTAACCCCTTAAGATTCTTCAATATCAGTCTAAAACAGATTTTTTTATGGATAAAAAACTTAGTGGACCAATTTTAGTTGCGTTCTTGCTGACGTAACGGGACCCATTTTGTTGCAGCACCCTCTGCTACTGGAGTACAGCATGGCTTCAAATATAAACACTATGGGCCACAAGTCAGAAAAAAATGTTTATTGAATAATTATAACCTGGAGTGGTCAATATAATTCAAAACTTAAGAGTCTTAGCTTTCCATTGGTGTATACCATGTATACCAGGGGGTTAAGTTTGGTTGCGTACGTCATGTTCCAGAATTCTGCATGCGATGAAATTTTATGATTTATTATCTTACCTGATGCAGGTGATATGAGTGAAGTTCTTCGTCTTGCTTGACACGACATTTCTTTACTGCTTCCAGGATGTGAAAGTTCTCACCTCACCAGGCTGTGGTTACAGTTTTCAGAGCACCACTCTGCTGCCTGAGTAAAAATACACACACACACAACCTTAATTACTCTCATGAAGGAGAAATGTATATGTAACATAATGTGGTGATGACAAAGTTGAGACACAAAACTATTATGTAAAATCAATACATCAAACTTATCTACACAAATGACCAAAAAGTTGTATTATGGGATGGTAGAACTAGCTGTCAGTATTCTGTAAGCTCTTGTTAAAATCTTTGTTAATTTAGTTTTGGTCAAGATGATTTAGCTGAGTTCCTGAAAACTGTCGACTGCGGTTGTGTGCAATTTAAACCTGAGAAGATGATGGGGCCAGTTTCACAAGAAAAAGTGTGATGGTTGTTCTTCTACATGTCCAAAACACAATCATCACAACAAAAGTGCAGAGACTGTGAGAGGGTGATTTATTTCACCACCTGTTGCTTTGCATCAGGAAGGTTCAGGCAACATTATTACCTGTAAGCACAAATATTCAACCTAAATCCCATGTATTTTGTTGTGTAAAGTTTAACTTTTTTATATATAGTTTTTTTTTTTATATCTAATCAAAACAAGGTCCTTTTTTCATGGGTAATTAAAAACTAACTGTAAAGTGAAAAGTTGTTGTACAATATACAAACAGATATGACAGGGCTCATTTCTGGTGCAGATACAAGTGTTTTGTGCAACAACAGTTTTTTAACACTTTCATGTAACGTAGAAACAGAGGCGTGCCGCAATTTGCAAAAGAAAACACTGGAATGTAATTGTTTTCGGAGCCTTCAAAGAGCAGCAATTTTGTATTTCTTTGGCCACGAGAGAAAGTTTCAGGTGTTTAAAAACATAGCATTACCATTCTTAAAGAGGGACACTCATAAAATAAATATGCAGCCCATTCATTGTGGCTATTTGGACAATAGTTGAGCCCTAGATTGCAAAATTGCTGCGTGTTACACCTTATTAAGGCAAACCATTTTGAAATGCCAGATAATGATGGTTAATATGGAATTTATAGCAAATAGATTGAAATAAAGCTGATTTTATTTGTTCATTCATTCATTTATTGCCAGACAGTCATTTTTAATAGGAATGTGTTCTTAATGTGCTGCCTGGTTGAATAAAAGTTTGATTAAAGTGACATAAAGCAGGAGTCATTTTCAAATTATGAGCAGACTTATGGATTTCAAGCTGTTCTCACAGCCACACGTAAAAACATGAGAGCCAATTCCCCACATGTTTGGAAATGTCTCTGTATACTCAATCAAAACTGAACAGAAGATTGTAGTATTTTGATAATTGGACCAGCCTGAAATGGTAAAGTGCATTGTCTGAATAAACATATCAGAAGAGAATATATTACATAACATGACCAGTATTGTCCTTTTTATTGTTTTTTGAGAAATACAGTAAACCTACACAGAGTTTATATCTTAACTAAAGATAAGTTTGATTCAAGCTCCCAATAATCACAGTCAAACTAATGTGGAAGTTGAAGGATCAAAGCATTCAGATCGAAAAAGCAATAAATAAAGATGAAGTTTTGGGCGTTCCCTCTTCTTATAAGTGATCTTAGGATCACTAAGCAGTGATAAGATTGCCTTATCTTAGGAAGAATAACTGTAGCCACAGAAGACTGTTGTAGTGGACAGGGTCAAACTGATATTTCAGGTCAAAACCTGAGGACACGACCAGCCGATAACAGGTCAGGGTGGGTCACCACATTCAGAGAAAATCAGCTAAACAGCCCTCACTGATACGCGCTTTGCACGCAACTGAGTCAACAGAAACACAGCAGCATCCCACATGGGAAAAAAGGTACTTTTCAAATATTGTGTAAACCTCATGTTCATGAGATTGACACAAAGATTTCATGTGTGTGTGCGTGTGGACGAGTGTGTACGGGAGGGGGTGTCAAGGGGGGAGGTTGCTGGATCACCTTCCTTTCCTAACCAAGTGTGAATACAAGATTAGTAACTGAGCTAATGGTCTCCCCTCCCAACCATCCCCACCGCCTTCCTCTGTCCTCATGCAAGCCAGTATGTTTGTGTTCAGCAGCAGTAACAATAGTTGCGTGCGGAAATATCTCGTTCATCTGTCTTTCTGTCACCTCTCCCTCTCTAGTGGAGCACAAAGGTGTCATAACTGAGGGTAAATGGGCAAGCCCAAGGAGGAAGAGATCAGAGAGGACAAAATAACTTTAAGACAGTATGTCAAGGTAGAGTTATGACCTGCACTGGCCAAAACAGAAAAGACAAAAACATGCATATACAGCTAATAGAAACAAAGTTGTTCTTTAAAATCTATTAAAAAGACAATGAGGCAAAGATGCAACACATGAAAGCTGGCTGGTTGATTATTCACCTCTATCAGCCCTAACAGCAACAGCTTTTTAACAATATAGTAGCTATGACCATTAATGATCACTTTTTGAAAATAATGCAATAAATGATGCAAACATTCTGACCATATAGCATGCATTTTTGACACATTTCTTGTTTTTACTTTCGTCTTTCATTTAAACAGTAGCTGCAGGTTTGTTCATGAAAGCAAGTTAATGTTGTGATTATATGATATTTTTCATCTTGACAGATAGTAAAATCACAGCTTTATAAGTTTCTAAATAGCTTATTTGTGTTTTTCCAGTGATTATGTTTACCTCAAATGGCTGCTGCTCATAGTGGCACTGGGAATGGTTGTCACATGTTTAGAGAGAAAGCATAGTTTGCCAAGGAAAACGTTATACATAGAGGCTTATTATTTCCTTTAGAAAACAGAACAGGCTAGCTAAATGTATAGCTATATGCCAACAATTTGTTGGCATATATCAACAATAAGTAGATATCTCTTACAGTATATGCTTGTATACAGCTAGGGTATTGAAGGTATTGCCTCAAAGTGCCATCTGAGTTGCCAGTTCTCTAGAGCAGTGGTTTTCAGCCTGGGGTCCATGGTCCCCGAGAGAGTAATAAGGGGTCCCCGAGGCTTTGTCAGTTCAGTGCCAGTGTGATTTAAATGAAGGTGAGGTGTTATTTTTCTTTTTTCACATGGGTGTTTCACTTACTAGGAACCGGTATTTTGGGAGCTTGAAAACACTAATTTTACAACTTTATACCATCTTATTAATGAGACATGTCTGAGAAATGCCACAATGCAGATGACTTGTCCTTATTCTTAAAAACTAATAAAATATGCATACATGTCAACCAGAATGCATCATTTATGGTAAGAAGCTGTTGAAAGTATTAAACTAAGGATGCTTTCAACACGGGGGTGGTGGTGGGGGTCTGCAACGTTTTGGTAGTTGCATAAAACAGATTGTTGAGAAAGATTGGGAATCAGTTCTCTGGAGATAAAGACAAACTGTTTATGAGCAACATTTGTCCGCTCCTTTAGTAGAAGTTGTATATGAACATGCTTTAAAACACAACATAAGTCATGCATAACACAAATGAACGTTTTTCTGCCCCCTGAACACACTCCCATAGACACACATGTAACCCCATGGTAACCCTTATTCTATGTGCAGGGCACACCAAAGGCCCATCAACCAGCCCATCAAAAAATACATCACGTCAGTCAGGACTTCTCAGAAACAGCTTGTATCCAAAGTTCCACTAATGATGAAAACAAGTAGAGTAGGACTATAAAAAAGTACAGTGGTAAACAGCAGGGCAAAGGGGAAAGGAAGAGGTAGGGGATTTTGATTTTGTGGACAGGAAACTGGCCCGTGTTTTTTCTGCCTACAGAGGGATTCCTCCCTCAATAGACGATCTCCGGGTTAATCATTGTGCATTGCGTGCAGACTGTGTTTGCTCGGACAGAGCCAAGGGTCGGGAGGTTGTGTACAGAAACAGGTGAGGGAGGTATCGGTCACCCTTTTCTATCAAAACAGTCATCGGCCGTTTTTTAGACAGCACGCGAAGTTGTGAAAGAGAAAAAAAGGGAAGGAAAAAAGTTTGCGCTTATGGATTTATGAGTTAGTTGTGTATAAACAAACTAGCCTACTGTTCCATCTGCAATATTCGGCGCAGATCCTTGATCATTCATGTTGTTCCTTACAAATAATTATTTGCAAGCAAGAAAAAAGAGGAAAGATGGTTGGTTTAAATGTGAAAACAAAGCAGACAGAAAAGTAACTTGTGCATGCAATAGTTAGGGACCTCTAAATTGGCACTGCATGGGTGCAGAAATGCTGGTGTTCTTCTGTCCTTACGCTGGTGTTTAGATCCGCTGGTCATCCTCACCTGAATGTACCTGAACCCCACCAAGCCATTAATTACCATGTGCCCCTGTGTGCAGTAGGTACTATGGAAAAGTCTCACCACTTATTTCTTCTTTCCTTATGAGAAGCTTGTCTTTCCAGCAATGCAGGGAGGTTACAGTTTTTTTTTTTTAAAGTTTCCCTACTGCAACACACCTGACACACAAAATGGGTAATTAGCAGACTTGTGTGAGTCTGGATCAGGTGTTGCAGCAGGGAAACCTCAAAAACCTGCAGGACACGGACCCAAGGACCAGGACTGAGGATCCATGCAGGAATCTTTTAAAGTGGTCTGGATGACCAGCTGCATGCTTGCTGAAAGGTTTTAACATGTTTCATTGGACATTGGCTGCTTTGTCTCACATTTTCAGCCATGTCCTTGCACCTGATCATTAAATGTGCATCTCAGCATGATGTGCAGTGACCAATACTGAATTGTGAGGTCCTAAAAACATCCTCAGCAGGCAAACAGCATCCGAAAGTGACTTCCTCGAGAGGTAAAATCCAGCAGTCTTGGTAAAGAATCCTATCTGGACTAATCACTAATCACAAGAAATCACAATTCTAGATGCTAAAAACAAAACAAAACAAAACAGTAAACTAAGCTTTAAGTTAAAAGTTCTTTGTGGATAATTTTGTTGGTGTATTTATGCATTTCATAAACTTATTTTGTTTTATAATCGTTTTATTTGTTTTGATCAAATTAGGCAAAATGAATGGAAACAAAGTAAGTATCTTTGCAAGGCTTTACAGGCTGTTGGTGATAATCTGCCTAAAGAATTAGGCTAAAACCAGTTCTTACAAGTGCTCTGTTATGGGTTGATATATGAATAAGTTGCCTGTTTTATGCTTGATTCATTCATAAGTCAGGGATGAGGGGCTTGATTAACATAAAATACAAACAAAACAAGACTAAAAGAAACTCCCCTGAAAAAGACCGCCATAAGGACGTGGCTGAAAAGCCAATATTCAGAGAGACGCTGGAAGATCAAAGAGCCTGAAGAACTAAGAATGATTTTTTTTTAAAAGAAACTAATCAGAAGAAAATCTAAAGAAATGATAGTGCCTCAATTTTATATACCTCTGTACTTTAGCTTTTCTCTCCAGTGTAAGTTGCCGTTGTCTGTCATTATGTAAAGAAGGAAACTGCCTTACGTGAGAAGAGAGAAGAATATGTATGCCAGAAGTTGTTGACATATCCACTACTCATGTGGAATAATGGCTTCTTTCAAAGCTCATTTTGTTTTTTGTTCAAAGCTCATTTTGGAGCACCTAATGTTACTAAACTGCAGAAAGTAAGCAGCCATGTCCTTTGCAAACATTGCACTTTGCTCAGCAATCCTTGATTCAGCAGGACGCAAATTTACACCCTCAGTCTCTTTCAGCAGGTCCAAAAACGACCCAAAAAGAGATGATTTAGGAAAGCTCTGGTTACGCGCGCAGTTCTGGGGCCATTATGTGCCAAACTTTATCTCCTTAATCATTTATCTTCGCCACCAGTTAATCATTTGTGCGTGCCAGGTGCTCAGACACATTGGATTTATTACACGCAGTGGGAGAACAGGGGCGGGATGATGACACGGCGTCTGATAGTGCTGACTGAGCCGCTGGACAGTGGTGTAAACGAACACCGCAGCTACCCCCCTCCCTCCCCCTCCCTTTCTTCTTTTGCACCGCAGAGATTACATTTGACTGCATGCATTGTGGAGCGCTCCAACATCTGATCCCTCTGTGTCTCATCACGCTCTCATTTGCGCCACAGTGAGTGACAAGAAGGCAGATAAAGAAAAAAGGAGATGCATGAGACCTGACATATCTGCTCGCAGCCTTGCATGTGATCGCACCTCTGTGCGTGCCACGCTGGATGTTTGTGTTTTTGACAGCGTCCGCATTAACAGTTAGGCTTATTTCCGAGGTGCTGCGGTGGTGGCATGTGAGGTTTATTGACACAGCTACAAAGTGAGCAAAAGCATTTTCGTTTTCCCCCTCTTCCTGTTATGCAATTCAGGAAAAGGTAGATAAAAAAAATGTATTAACAGCACCCGCTGCTGCTGCTGTGCGCCGTTGTGGCGTGTGTGTGTGTGACAAATGAGGGCAGTAATCCACAACCTGTTAGCTCGCAGGTCTCACACAGCAGGAGATTAAAGATGGTGATCATGATACGGGACTGTTAAAGAGGCACGACAGAAACTACAGAAGGAATTGCCACACCTGGTTTATGCATTCAGCACATTGCATGTGAGTGCGTGTGTGCATGCTTTGCTGGTAGGACGTGCAAACTTGGATGGATGCTTGTCAGCGGCAGCCATGAGTGCGTGCGTGTGTGTGCGAATGACAGAGAAAAGAGCCAAGGTGTTAGTTGCCGGTGGGTGTAACCTGGCTTAAATAAATTTTGATCCCTTCGGGGCAGCGAAGCCTGTCATGCACCCATCTATGAGATCTCGTAAACACCTCTTTAAACCTTTACAAAAATTGAGAAAATGTGTCCTTTTTGCAGCCATAGTTTGGATGAGAAAAGTTATTCTCACAGGATATGCTATTGATGTCATGTCATATGTGACAAGAGTGTTTATCCAGTCTGCCCTCCGGTGCCGCATCAAACGAGGTTACAAACACATCTGCCAACATCCCATCACCGTGACTCTCGGCTGGGAAGTGATTTAGATTTGATCTCATGCCATTTCTGGACTTCCACATGTGTTTATGAGCTGGCATGATTGTGGTTCCACAGGAAAAGTCATATGATTGTAAAATAGTGTTTAAGTGTCACACTGAGTGACTTTGATGTTTATTTGCGCCTGTACTCTTCCAGACTCCCCTAAATAAGATGCACAGATCGCAATATTAACCTGTGCAAAAGGGAGCAATGTGGTTTTAGACCATTACCAGACTGTCAGTCTATACAGCATACAAAACTGAATGTAGCAAATATTCTCTTACACAAATAAAAACTATTAAAAACAATTTATTCAATATTAAGAAAACAAATCCCACCTTGTCCCAGCACAGTTCTAATGCACTAAAATGAATGTACTGGGCTTGAACTGGACAAATTCTGCAGGTCCTATGTGGTTTAAGTTTCATGTTCCCCAAATGTGAAACCCCTCTGGGCCGGTTTTGAGACCCCCATAAGGGCTGCAGGTGGACTGAGTGGGCATGGGCATAATCTAACATGGATGCGCCCGCGGAACCAACCTGAAACCCAAATGTGCAGACACAGTCAAGGCCACTCTGGAAACTGCAGACAAATCCATGTGGAAATCTTTTCTGCAGCCCAAGTTGAACCATTATGGGCCTCACATGGACATGCTGGCTGGGAATAAGATAAATCGATCAATAACTTACAGCATTTGTGGAAGATTTGGGGTTAGATGAGGCCATCTTCTTGAAGATCATAGTGTAGGAATCTGTCCCTGTGACATTCATTTATTCGTTTCCTGCTTGCTTCAGCTAAAGATAACACATTATTTCTTGTTTTAGTGCTGAATGGCTCACTTTTCACAGCACTATTTTAAATAGAAGATTTTTAAATTATGTTGTTTTCCTCATGTGCATTCATCTGAGAATTCCCAGCAAAGACGTTTCTTTGCTGAATGAAAAGTAAATGTAGCAAAGCCATAATCATGACATGGACATCTATCGCTGCAATGGTGTGTGTGATTACGGAAAAGAACTTGCATACCTGACATTCATACATGATTCAACCTCTAAATATAACCTCAGGTTTTTATCAGGACACAGTGACGTGATAAATTATGTAAAAGGCCACCATACTGATAGAGAATATTTAGCCATACCTGGAAGCTGAGGTTATTTATAAATGTACAGAACTGGGGCAGGACAAGAGGTGGTTACAGCATCTTTATCGTAGCTACTGGTTAGTTTGTCACACACGCGCAAAAAAACAAACTTTGTACAGAAACAATTAAGTTTTCTGAAATCAACATATTGGACAAATTCTCTCCATGTAAATCCGTACAGCAGGTCTGCAAAGGGCATAAAGGAAGGGAATAAAGGCGAAAGAAATTCATGCATGGGTGTGGTGCCACCTGTGTCCACCTTTCAGCATACGCCTCTGATGCAAGTGTGCAAATTTACAGGTATGCCACTTTGCATTCCAGTTCCCACAGGATGACTCATTAGTTTGCTTTCAAGCAATTACATCAAGGCTGGCTCATAGCTTGCTCCAGTTAGCTGCATATTCTGTGTTGAGATTTTTTTAAATGGTCTACAAAAATGGCACCAATGATTCAGACAGGAGACAGTGAGAATGATATAGATTTAAAAAAAATCCTTTATTACGTCTTATGTTATTACTTTATAAAAAGTACACAGTGCTTTAGTAGACCTGACAGTGACACAAGTTTGTTGCATCAGTTCAGCTCATTATTTGATTTTAGCCCAGATCAGCAAAACTGTGGACTGCTGTTGTACAAATTACATGACATTTAAATGAGCTGTATTTCTGCAACTGTTCCTCATGGTAATAATGAAGTAAAATCAAAAACATTTGCCATGAATTTGCAACACTGAGAGCTATTTTTTTTAAACATTTTATCATGGCATTGTATCTAAATACATAACCTCTTCAGGCACTGTAGCACCCTCAAGGATCGATCACAGGCACGAGGAGGTTTAAAAAACAGGGTTTCTTGCCTTGACAACTCGGAGAACTGGTGGTTCTCCGAGTTGATAAGAAATACAAAAAATATATTACAACATCAAGCTGTCAAGCTGAAGAAGGAGTCCTATCGGGCCTTTTTGGTCCTATCGGGCCAAAAAGGCCCGATAGGACCAAACACGACCATAACACGATGGTGAAAAAATATGCCATTTTGGGGCACATCTGCCCCACATGTAACGACTTCTCCCCTCATGCAGCCAACATCTGTAGGAAGGGTGTAAAACTCTCAAGTCTGATCAAAATACATTATTATACTGAAATGATGGCTATTGATTCAATGTTTATCAATATAATTATTTTTTTGTTATTTAATTCAATTCAGGAGTGAACAACTGATATTAAAAGGACACAACATTTTGCCTTAACAAAAAATCACAAAGCAACTAAAATACCCACATAATTTTATTCCTAAATTCTATCTGACACTTAACTGAACAATTTGTCCCTTTAACAAAAAGTCAGCATGTGATACACACATCTGTTTATATCTGTCATGTGTTGAATAGTTGAGTTCTGAGAGAACAAACTATTGTGAAATATAAGAAAAATCCAAAGCAAAGATGAATGCAGTGGTTTGTTGAAATAAGGTCTGAATCTTTTAGTATGGGGTTTTGTTTTCTTTTAAAATTCTTTACAATTTTATGTTTGGGTTCATGCAATTAGGTGTAACAGCCAGTAAAGGCTGAAAGTTTACTGTTATGTCAATTATACTTATTAACATTGATTTTCTCATCAGTTTTTAGCTTTATTCTAATTAGAAAATCAAAGTTTTCCAATTGATGCCATCAATCATGGTATTCATGGTTAAATGCTTTTCCTATTTTCTGTGTGAGATGTGATAAGAAAAGAAAAAAAGACAAATTTTAAGCTACATAGGTGTAAACCGTTAACAGTATTCCACAGGACGAGACCTGAATGCATCACAGCATTTTGATCTGCCAGATAATATGTGGTGGAGAGATGTTTGGGTGTGTGAGGAAATATTGTTGTTAAGCGGCTTTTTGCCTGACAAGAAAAAACAATATGAGGGTGGTAACAGTCTGGAAACTGCCGACAGATCATAAACTACATTTATTGTTAGGAAGTGAGCAGTCATGGTGTCCTGATGAAAAATATCTTGTGGGACAAGTTGTAAAAAGAAGTATGAGCTGTTAGAGTTCAACTCCTATCAGAGAAAATGGGAGTAAATAGACTGTGGGGATGCTGTGGGAAAGCAGATGTCATTCAAGTCTGATTTTCCTATCTTTATATTTTTTACAATGGACAGTTTGAGCAGCTGTGACTTTATTGTTTTGGCACACAAATAAAAGAAAGAAATGAAAATCTGTATCATCATCAACAGGATGGAACTAGTTGTGTAGTTAATAAACCTTTATATTCCACTTTTTTATGTGTATTAAATATAGAACACATCCAGAAAATGTTCAGCTGAGGATTTCTTTTTTTTTTCTTCAACATGAAGCAGCTGCACTTGGTGTTCTGTGCTTCCTCCTCCAGCTGAGTGATTATGACAGCCTGATTGGTGTTTTGTGTTCTTGGGGATGCGAAGATCAATGCAGGGCTGATAGCGAAAGCTGGGCCCAGGAGTGGAGAGAAAGGATAACAGAGAATGGGGATGAGGCCTTGTCACTATCGAGTACGGAACAGGGATCAGCAGACTTTCAGGAAAGATCGGATATCGTCAAAAACAGATCATGGAAAGGAGTTAGAGCTGGTAATGTGGGGAAGATTTTTCTCTTTTTTTTGTGGATTGTGCTAAGAGGACTGAGAGTGATGGAAAAAGAAAGAGGCAAGCCATGGAGGAGGAGCAATTGAGAGTAAGATTCAGATTTAGTGGTACAGAAGAGGAGATGGCTGAGGATTAACATTCTGTGACTGTCTGCAAACGGCGGGATAATCTCTGGCGTCCTGCAGTGCACTGTGGGACGTGCACCACTGCTGCGGGGGCTGAGGCCTACCGCCAGGGCTGACGCTGTGTGTGTGTGTGCTGACTTCAGTGTGTGACACTAAATCTAGGTGTGGCAGGTAGAATGAGGTGCTGATTCCCGCCCCCCCACTATGCAGTTCTCAAAGCAACTTGATGGAAACACCCCACGGGAGGCGTGAAGCGGACACCACGCGGGCGTCGCTCTCCAATAGCCCTCTGTCTGCAGTAGGTTCATCTCCCACTCGCTATGATTTAAAGAGAGTATGCAATCAGGCTCAACAACAGCATGCATTTTCTGTATGTGTGCAGTGAGAAGTCGGTAGATCGCTCCTTACAGTGTTTTAATCCATATTGATTTGCGCTTCACGCTGCCTCACCGAATGGAGTGCAGCACCACGGGGAAGCGCACAGCACGGTGTTGCCTCACGTGTCTCTCCCGGCCAGTGTTTGCTTATAGGTGAACCAAAAGTAAGAGTGAGAGACTACCTAGTCTGGACTCTCACAGCAAAAGAGTGACATTTAACAGAGACACAACAGAGAGGAAGGCTTTTATAAGCACATATAGCTCACACACTCACTCCGATGGAACACCACCGTTAGGCTGAGATTAAAAGGCTACTCCCGCTATTAATGATCTCCATTAATGACTGTTCTCAGGTATAGACCGACTCGAGTCTGAAGCTTGTGGGCACGTTAGGTATTAAGTGGCAAATTTAGGTAATTAGCTGTGATTGGACAGTTATTTCCTCCCATAGCCACTAGTGCTGTAGTAGAAAAAAAATAAAAGGAAGATAAGCCCTCATTCCTCAACTACTTTACCGCAGTTCTTGATGATGAAAAGATGAGCCCATCAGTCATTTAATCGATACAAACAGTGAATGGTTTTCATTATAGGTCAGCAACATGACAAAACTGTCTTTTGCTGGAATAATTTGTTTAAGCTGTCATGTTATTGTTTCAGCACAATAGCCGACGTTCATAAGCCTAATCACTCTGCTGAGTGTTTGTATGAACCCTGAGCAAAGAGACAGGCCGATTAAAACCATACTGCTCAGCCGAACAAAGCCGCTCCGCTGATGTCAATAGTTCTGTTTCTTCTCCACTCAATACTCGCTTTAATAGGTTGGCTTTGTTTTGCAGGGAGGCAAATGGGAGGAAAGAGATGAATAAATCCATGGTGGAGTCTAACCTCTGATATTGCAAGTGCTCTTTGTTTTGCCACTGAACACTCAGAGCCTTCTAATCTGACACGCATCTGACTTTATCTTCCATCTTCATAACCGGGCATGGGAACAGGCTGGTATCTCAGCTGGTCCAAGATCTCGCTGTCTGAAGCCTTTCTGTGCCAAAAACAAAGATCAGTTGTAGATGCAGTCAGGTAGAAGCCAAGGACTAAGTTGTTTTGAATATTTCTAAGGTTTTTTTCTTATGCCTTTTTCATAATGACTCTGCAAACAGAAGTGCTTAGTCTGGTCTTAGTCCTACTGTATCTCCTCTTTACTGTCTACTGTCCTCCTTTGTCATATAAGCTTAGTCCACTTTATGCATTGTAGCTGCTCATCTAGCAAGAATCAATAGTGCATCTCGGTCACCTTTATTCATAATCAATGGGTCAGCCTGGACCACCCCATACTTTGTCCTCAGTGGTCCCTTTGCAGAGTTATAACTATTTTAGGGCAGACAGCAGAAAGTCACTGTAATCAATAAAAATGCAAACTCTCCACGAGTCCCAAGCTGATCTATGAGATCAGTTGCAGGGTCAATCAAAGCCTGAATAAATAGTTGGCATAAACTAAAACACAGTAGCCCGCGGCTTTAAACAACGAATTTCACGTATGCAAGTAAACAATCACATCAACGGCAACACCAGGTTCAAGGAAAGAATTTCCCCAAAAGGAATACATCAACAGGCGAATAAACCAGAGCTGCTCTGAATTACAACAAGCAATGGCTTTGATTCCATTTCGGCACCATTTTGCTGGATTTACCACATCATTTAAATGTTGCTGTTGGTTGAAAACGCATGCTAACGGATGAGGAGAAGCTGTCAAAATCCTGTTCAAACCTCTCAGTCATTGTAATTCCACACTGGCACTCCTGAATGCACAGAAACTGTGTTATTTTGAACCACTTGATTTTACAAGTGTTTTTGCCTCTAAAACATGCTGCTCTAAAAGCAAATAAACGCTGAAGAGACTCAATAACAACTGGACCTTTAACTAGACAGTCTTGAGTAAAAGCATCACTCTATAGACATGGGTCAGGTTTGATGCTATTGACAGGTTCTGTTTTCACCCACTTTTTACGGCGATGGACTGAATCAGAAACATCCAACCGAATCGATATTAGTATGCCTCAGTCACCTCTGGGCTTAATTAATGCAACCCTCTGAACCTTTTAAAAATGAATTGACTAATTGCAGATCGGTACACTGCTGTTGCATCTCTATTTATTCAAAGACAGGAGAGACATGACATTGCAAATAACAAGGAGGATAAAAGAGAGGCCATAAAGCACTAAAAAGAAAGAGAAATATGGATATCAGATTCTTGCAAGGATCAGGAATCCACAACTGGACCTCTTAAACGACTGTCCAATAGGTTTTTGATTTAAAATCAAATGGTTATCCAATAGATCGTTGACAAATTTCCTAATGACCTAGTGTTTAAATCCGGAGTATCGCAGCAGAGAAACATCAGCAATCTGCAAGACTTCTTTATTTATTTATTCTGTATTCTTCCTGGGCTCCATTTGTTTAGTACAGCCAAAAATCAATGGACATGCAAACAGCAACACTTGCCTGCATAAAGAGTCTGTAAACTTTTTAAAATATCTAATGATTGCACATAAAGACATGCACCCAAATATACAAATATTCAAACACAGCCCATAAATGGCTCTGTCTAAATTAATCAGATAGAGTTAAACATATATGCAAATACATATATAAATTCACATATCCTCATATAGATATACACACATACTGCCCACACTACTGCCACAGTGACTGAATAATGCCATCTACTGAGTCTTCTTAAGGACACTGGTTCAAGAGGTTCTGATATTTATTTGAAATCGGTTTAAATCAGTTTTCAGTCTCAGGCCTTTTTGTTCAGCATCTTGTCATGAGCCCATGTCTTTGTTTGAGTTATTTTTGATTCTATCTCTGTCAATATCAGAGACCTGAGGTGGTAAGATCATTCCAGCAGCAGCACTTTTCTGTCTGTTGCCACAGGACGTTTCCACTGCCTCTTTACTCGTTGCATCTTTTTTTCCTATCCTGTTCTTTTCAGTCCCCTCCCCCCTCAAACTCACTCCCCCATTGGTCTTTCAGCTATTCATTCTCACAGTGAGCATGGTTGCATGAGTTCTTGTGAGCTGTGAGGAGGCAGGAGAGCTATATCTGGCTCTATCAGAGTGAAAATGTCAAGAAGTGTGCAAAAGAAAGATCTGTCTGTCTTTTTGCTCTGTGGATTCACCAGATCTTTCAGCCTTTTGCTTTGCCAATATGTCAGTGTGCTTTTTATGTACGGGTGTGTTAGTACCTCAATCACTGTTTTTGTTTGTGTCTGCATTTGCAAAGCCAAGCATGTCTGCAAGTGTGAAAAGACAAGAGTTTGACTTTTTTTTTTGTCTAACAGATCTCATTTCTGCCTTTCTTCTCCATCTCTCTCTTTTGTTACTTTTGTTCCCTTATCTTTTTGTTTTGCACCACCTAACCAGAAGTCATGATAAAAAAGCATCCCTTGGCCTTCTTAGGCCCAATATAGAATGCAACATCTTTCATTATTTGCTTCTTCCAATCTCGTACTCGTTTTTTCATTTCTCTTAACTCTTGTGCCTTGCATGGAATAAAGGTGGAGTTAAAGATGAGAACAGGAGTGGTGTGTTTGTAAGATCTGCCATGCTGAAAAAAGCATATTTAAATGCTCTTACTCAGTCAGTGTTTTTACACCATCTAAACACACTCTTCTTACACACACAGCTTAGTTTTTGTCGTACAGACAGAACCACACAAACATCAGTTAACAATTAGCACTGAGTATACTTGACTCTGTATGTTAAGGACCCATCCAAAGATTGGTGGTGTGGGATGAGAGGTATAAAAGTGAGAGATTACTCACCCTTCCTAATGCACCCACGCACACACATCCTTACTCACCTCTTTCCCTCATATCGCACACTGCCTCTGTCATGTGATTCAAAACAAAATCCTATTTCGCCTTCTCAGGCCCACACATTTACTCTGCGACATAGTGAGGTGCACATTGTGGGTCTAAGTAGCTCTGTAGCAATGTCACATAGCCAAGTCCCTGCCTAATCAGGCCACTTACACACACGCAAACCCACATGCACACACTTTGCGGAGGCCATGTGTTGGGACAGTGATAGAGGGTTGGCAGTTGGCAGACAGACAGCAGACGCTGTTCTTCGACATCAAACGTCTCAGAGCAGAATCTCACTTTCATGCCCACTCACTCCCTCTCTGTCACACACACGATCACACACACACCGACACACATTTTTCCTCTGATCTTGCTGCCAAAACTCAAAGACTTGGAAGGACTAACACAGACGAGCAGGCACGTACACACCGACATATAACCAAACATTATAAAGTCTTGAATTAAATTTCATCAGCCGCTGTTGAAACCTGCTTCTTGACACGGAAGTAGAAGTTACGTGTGTGGCTGGAAAATTACAACAAACATATTTTTTCCCTTTGAACACCTCAACTTCAGACAAGCATCATAATCTTATCTACAGACACAAAGGAGTACGAAAGAATAAACATAAAGGTGAGAAATTCATATAAGACATTTACACAAGTTTGTTAACTGAAGCATGATAAGAAAATGATGTGAATTATGTACTGGCAGGACTCTTTTGGCTTTTAACTATGATTAGCTTAGCCATTATCATTAAAAGACTGACTTTTCATGTTTTTAAAGTGTTATCATTAACTCACATAATGTTAATTTCCTAAAAGCCTAACCATGTAGTTTTTGTGCCTAAATTTAAACAATGATTTGATGTCCGAACCAAATCACAGACAAAATCTTTGGAAAACTGAAAATAAAAATAATGAACTAAACAAAAAGCCATTTTCAGCCCAAACACATCCCAGATGTATTTTTTGGAGCCTTTTATTACTTCTGTTTCAGTCTGAGTTATCAAAAAACTATTTGCTTTAGGTACCAATTTGCCATGTTAGGGTTAAGATATTACCTGATAACAATATCAGACTTTCCTGGACAATGTAATTTGTCTGTTTTGTCTGACTATTTGGAAGAAAATAAAAAGAGATGAGATGTTGATCAAAACCTTTATACAAAAATGTAAATAAATACATGAATTCAACACAAATCTTAAATCTATAGTGTCTCATATTTTTGGATGAAACAGTTTGTATCAGAGAAAAACACAGCCTTTTCTTAATTAAGCGGAAAAAGTTTCAGGTCCTTAGACTTTTGGACCCTTTGGATAACTCTATTACATTAAAAAAAAAAATTAACAAAATCAAGGGTCTCTCAAATGTCTTGGTTAAAACTTTGCTTAGTTCTGCTGAATAGTTTAAAGGACTCTGTTATTCATGACGGATGAATGGTCGCAGACAGTGATAGAGAGTGGACTCAACAGGCAAGATGGAGAGAGAGCGCATAGAAATGATTGATAAGATGAAAAATGATTCATTGACTCATCTTGGCCCAGCAAGCGCTGCAAATAGAGCCAAGGGTGGCAAGCAAAGGAGAAACTGGCTTATTTTGCCTTTGGGAAGTTTGGAGGAGGACTTCCAAATCAATCAGGGTGAAAGGAAGTGAGCAAACCTACAGACAGCGAATTTCAGCTATTTGAGATTTACATCATCCGTTTCATTGCAAGGTTATGTCACCTGTATCCATGGACGAATTTGCCACGTGCTTGCAACTACCCACAGATCCGCTCTGAACACACAAGCTGCTTTTACCTTGACAGAAGCCTGCCTGAAGATGCGGTATTGATTGGGAGAGCAGCTGCAGTCTGACTGTGTATGTTTGGGTGTCAAGGAATGAAGCATATTTATTCAGTGCTGTTTATGTGCCATATTAATACAAATGCACATGTATTTACAACCAGCCTCTCCTCTAGAGAAAGTTGGTTGGCCCCTTTGCCCTTCAAAGTCATTTGGAATTCATCTGCAGGCCTGACCCTGACAGCTGTTTGTTTTTCCTCTCCAGAGAGTGGACGAGGAATGGATGGATGGTGAGGGGGGTGTGGTTAATGAGTGGGAAAGTGACTGATATTGAGGGGGACAGATGAAGAATGGAAGTGAGTAAGTTGGGTAAAAACTTGCGTGGGGGCGAGGGACAACAACAACTGAGGACTGTTTCCACTGGTGCACTTTGTGGTCTTGGTGCTGTTTGGTTTGTTGAGCATTTGAGGCACACAGAGCAATAAGTGCTGCTCTGAACGACTTCCATTAGTATCCCTCATAGACCGCTAGTTAGAACGTGCTGAATCTGTTCAGCTGCATGAATACAAAGCAGGGCAACGCAGCTCAGATGAAAGGACAGGGTCTTCAAACAATCCCTCGGTGTAAATATAGATTTTTCATAACAAGAAAGTCAGTGTATTGTATTTGTATGTCATTTGGGATCAGTAAAAAAAGAAAAAAAATTAAAGCCTTTACAACTGAGTGTGATGAAGAGGAAACCCAGTGGGACGGGGAGGTTTTTTGCTTTTGTCTGCACAAGGTGCTGGTGGATTATGAGTGCCTTGCAGGAAGGAAGGAAGAAAGGATGCTGGGAGATGATGTCTTTAAAGCAGTGGGGAGCAACAACCTACACGAGGAGAGCGAGGACAGCCGTGTCATAGGTGAGGAGGGCAGCAGAAAAAAATGAGAAGAAGAGGAGAATTGATGCGATACCAAGGCAGTGAGGAGCTGCGTCTAGGGACACATGTACTCCTATTTTTATACTTCTCCTTCTGGGGGCTTCTATTCTCTCTATCTATCCATCAAATTGACAGAAACCCCCAGACTCACCTGTTTTCCTTTTTTTCTTACCTCTGTCTTCTCTGCATTTTACTATTTTTTCCCCACTCATTCCTGTGTTCATTTTTATAAAGTGTTTTGAGACCTACTTCTGACTGTATGCTTTCAAGGCTCCCAGACATTAAGTGCTTATTGACTAACATTAAAGGAACTTTAAGGAGTTTGCACGTTTCATGCGACACAACCCCCCTTCAGGTCTTGGGCGAAACTGCAGCCTATTGAAGTGCACGTGCTTGTGGCTTGCGTGCATGTACGTGCACAAAAGAGGGGAATAAAACTTCATTTACAGGCTTGGCATGCATAAGAGGTGATCTATTTGCAAGAATGGCTTCAAATTAAGTAAGTTATTGTATTTGTAACTTTTGAAGGCAAATCGAAATTTGAAATTGCCATCCTTATATCTTACCAAATTGTCTGAATCTATTGCCCAGGTTTTAATGTTAGCAGCAAGCATAAAACATTTTTTTTACACTTATCTTAGGATTTGCGAGTGAACAATGGTACATAATAGTAGGCCTATTTCTACTTACTAACAATAAATCACATGATGTGCACACTGAATGTGTGAAAAAGGTGACATTAGTTACATTACTTCTGTATCTGTGTTGATGTGGCACTTTTACTTTAGTCCGTAATGCTTTGATATAAAAATTTCCTGACTGGTAGT
>JAVQJG010287257.1:0-12486 GCA_036024015.1 Craterocephalus amniculus | reverse complement strand
AGATAGATAGATAGATAGATGGATAGATGGATAGATAGACTGTATAGAGGATCATATTAAAAGTAAGATTGAAGTACTTAGCTATTTATTAGCTATTTATTCTTCTTTTAACACAAAATAGTTGTTTTCCTTCACAGTGGAATTCAACTTTAAATCCAACTTTAGTCTGAAGCATCTGTACATATCTCACTACTCAAGGTCATTCTATTCTACACAGCCTGACCAAAACATTTTTCAACCAAGATTGTCACATGTTAAAATTTCAATGAACCGACTCTAGCTTTGATTGCAGCAGCATGTGTTGTGGTTTTGTTTTGATAAGCGTCTGCGATGTCACAAGATTTATTTTCGGTTTTATTTGAACCTCTCTTTCATAAACCTAGTCCTATGAATCCTAGAATTGTCACCTTATAATATTACAATTCCATCAGAGAAAAAAAATCAACTGATGTAATAACCTGCTCATCCAGTATAGTCAGGTAGTCAGCTGACCTCGCTCTTTGAACACACAATGTTGCTGAACCTAGACCTGAACCTAAACCTGAACCTCAACCCAGTTTTAGTAGTTCCTGCAATCTTCTAGGTGGAGATGTGTCTAATAAGACCATGGACATTCGAAAAGAAAACTTTCACAAAGGATATAGTAACGTGGATTCAGAGTGTTTTGTGCATGGGAATGCTACTCATGCTAGGCTAGCTGAATTAGCGCTGTTGTTCTGATGCTCTTTCAGGGCTCAGTAAAACATTGGGTTGATTGATCCAGCTGTTGCGTAGTTATGGTTAGCAATCAGAGTTGGAATGTGCATGAAATAGATGAAGCCCATAGCCAAGAGCAGGAAAAGTAACCAAAGGTTAATTTAGTCTTTGTACAGTTTTCCTTCACTGACTTGTTGTAAGACCAACTGTCTTGACTGAGAAAGATGAAAGTAAGAAAGAAGCTTTGTTACAGGTGTTTTATGGGATTCCTCCCACTAACATGTCAAACATATTAGTCACTCTTCAGCATATATTTCACCACACATCCCTTTTCCAAACTGGAAGTACAGCCTTGCATTTCAACACTACCCATTGATTACTCATACATTCATGAGCATTATCAAGCTTTCTTCCTGTAATTTTCTTAGCAGAGAAAACCAAACAGAACTTTGCACCCACAGAGTATAAAGATGGATCTACCGTTAACAAATCAGGGGAATTTTTTTCAGAGTTACATTAATCCTTGTGTCAACAGCCTGTGGCAGCTTTTTTAACTAGACCGCGCACGATCATGTAAGATTTTTGCTTATGGAAGCTGAACTTGTGCTGGAGTTTTACACAGTTTAAAAAATGCATTTGCAGTAAAAAGGGAAGTTTTGATAAGTAAATGTGGGCAAATGCTTTGTTGTAAAACCAAACTGAACATTTGTGAGTAAAATATCCTTGCAATCAGAAAAAACATTTAATAAAGAAATAAGGACTGACGAATGAGGACAAGATGTTTTTTTTAAGAAAGAAAAAATGCTCCAAAAGATTAACATATCTTCAAATTATAAATGTTGTTCCTAAAGGCCTCCATTTTCCTTTGTGAAGTGTGATGAGATCAAAGTCTGAACCCATTTACATAATAATATACACCATGTGTGGAAAATGACGGAAATATATTCATAGACAGTTTCAATCCAAAATAACTTGAGACTTTTTGATCTTTCAGCTGTACATTTATTTCCAAAAAGGCTGCATATACATTTGCAAATTCTACTGTACAGAAAACATCCAAAATGTCCATAATCATAGATACAGTTTACCACAAAGCTGCCCTGGCATTACCAAACATTGATGTTTAGCACTAGAAAAGCTCTGCAGCCTAGTCAATATTATAATATTAAATACTTTTAAACTAATTCCTTTAAATGTATGTCCGTGTGATTCTATTGTTCTTTTTTCTTTCCTGTCTGTACTGTACAACATTCATCATTTACAGTTGTTAAACAAGGCACAAGAATAGTGATATGAAGCCAAAGGCCATGCGTGAAGCAAAGAAGAGCATGAGGCTGACCGACTTGGACTTTTTTTTCTCATGGACAGGGTAGTTTTTCACCACAGGATTATATATAACGAGGAAGTGTGTGTGTGCGTGAGTGCTCCCTTTTAAAATTCAAAACTCCATTCTCCAGAAAAATTGGAAAAATTTCTAAAGAGGCAATAAAAACTTAAGTCTTCAGGTTGTGAATTTGTTTGAACCTTTATTAAACAGAAAAAAACCACATCAGAAACAAGCGGAAATAATCACGGACCTCTCTGGAAAAGGCGCTATCTTGTTGGTTGTATATGGATGGTTTCATTGAATTTGGTCAGTGAAGTCGCCCACGCCACATCCACTGATGCATCACAACACGGATGCACCCTTAGGCATAATCCCCCTCCCCCCGCAAAAAAACAGCTAAAACACGGACTCAACTGATCACATAGTTTTTCCTCTTTGATATAAATGCTTCCATTTTATATTCTATTTCATCTTTTAATTAAAGGGTCACTATGTAATTTTCTATCCCATACATGCTCCAACAATGGCGTGAGCCACTACAATATAGAGTAGTTCGCTCCAAAGAGTCAAATTTCAGTTTTGCATTAATGCTGTAATGTGCATCCTCCTGCATTAGGCAGCTTTCAGTTTTTGAACATTTGAGGACAAAGCCTGCAGAGACTAAGTAGAGGCCAGCATCAAGCACAGCCAATACTCCACAAACTCCATCACAGACCCTAAACAAACAAAAGAAAAGAAGAGATTTATCGAATACAACAAAAAAGATCTAAAGCAGAGTTCGACCAGGGGAGGAGAAACCAGAGTTAACACTGGAGGGGCTTTGGAGAAATGGAGGAAATCTAAGAGCTGCTCTGGATATGAGAAAGACCCAGTTGGTTTAATTTTTACTTGAAAGGTAACAGACAACTATAAATCTAGAAGAAAAATAATATGTGATGCAAAGTAGATGCTATAGTCTGTACATAGCGCATTCAGCATGTTGTCACAGCAAATTATTCCCATTTATGTGAACAATATTTGTTCAGTCAACGATGTAGGGCATTGTTATGCTACTTTTAGGGGATTTTGTGAGAAATGAACATGTGAAAGTACATCATGTAGCCTAGTTGTTGTAGCACATTAGCTGTAGTTGAAATGCAGCTCTCTTCAATACCTTTTCCTGTTAGTGCTAACTGGTAAAAGTATTGTTGAGAACTGTCAGTGTAAGAACGGTAAAAGGCAAAAATAGAATCTAATGAAAAATGTAAACATGCAAAGGTTTGCCTTTACTGACTGCAGAATAATATGCAGGGGATGATGTTGGAGTGTGATAACTACATGATATATAAGCTGTAAAACAGTAACCTACAAAAGGTAAGCACGCTCATGTTTGACATTCTGCAGTGAACGCTGCGCTAACCCAGCAGGGCCTTGTAAAACACATAACAGAAGATTGCATCTTTCCTAGTAATATTGCTAACAGTAACTTATGAATTAGGCATACGTTTTAAGAACTTAATTTAGTTTTTCCTCTAAAAATTTCTTTCATCTCGTGCCATGCATGAGCTTACTATGGAGGCTGCAGTTCTGCTTATACCCATAGATGGCAGCGCTAGCACAAAAACTAAGTCATTACATAGAGTCCCTTTAATTTCATCACAGATGTTAAAAATAAAAAGTTTTCCATTCTTAAACTGAGAATGTATTAGAAATGGCTATCAGAGCATGTTGCTGCATCAAATTCCAGATTTTCACATTTCAAATGCGGAAAATTGATCAGTGCTTATCATTTTTTGTACTTCTGTTAAATGGTAAAGACCCAAAATCATAAAAAGATTTAAGTTCTAATTGCAAGAATTTTCCAGATGATCTGGAAATGAGGTTTGTCACTGGATTTGAACACATTAATGAGACACAGCAGCTTCACATTCAGACTGAAGGTGAATGTCAAATGTGACGGGGTGTCCCGTACAGACAGGACTCTCTTGATGCAACACAAGCCACAGCTAAGCATTACAGAAGCACACGTTTCCATATTTGACACTCTTTGCTTGCAGAAATAAAAAGAAAAACAAAATGCAGTTAGTCAGGATCAAGGAAACAATCATGTAGGAGGAAAAAAAAAGAGATTACCTTTCACATTCCTTTACTTACCAGTTAAAATAAAAATAAAAAACTGATTTGATAAAAAATGCATAGAGGAGATGCAGTAAAATAAACACAATTCTTCAGCATGACAGGATGGAACCACTCACATTTACAGTATCAGGTAAAAAATACTCAATGATGCAAAGTCACCATCTTATTCCTGATTAACCACTGAGATGTTTGCTAAATGAATGTTGCCCCCTTTCTTCTTAAACAGCAAGGAGACTTTGAATATGAGACATTGAATCAAAGTGTGGGCAAGAAGGAGCTAGAATCATTATCTTTAAAGGTTAAATAATGTAAATCAGTTATGCAAGTCGGTCTCGGCTGGGGGGTTTTCTATTAGAAGGAGAAGAAATGCTTCTCTTTTTATTTTCACCCAGCAGTGTTTCCTTCTTGGTCACAGCTTTGAACTCTTAATACAGGAGAGATTGTTGGTATGAAAGCAGAGATTGGAGGAGATCTGGGATATGCGGGTATCAGAGACTTGGGTGTGGACGAAGCAAACGGTAGATTAACTGGGTGCTCGGGCTTGCCTCCATGTTCCTGTGCACCACATGCTGCTTGTCGGCACATGGCTTCAAGTACTGTGATCGGCGCTTGTGAGATGGGAAACACCGCAGAGTCTTTACTGAGATTGACTGTTAGCACCCGAACCGCCATGACTCATACAAGTTTCAAGCTGCAACCGGGCTCTCTTAGAAATCCTGCGATCAGGCAGGGAATGTTTGTTTTCTAAAAATATGCAGGTATAATGGAGACAGTGACTCACCGAGTCAATAAAAAGGCTGTGTCATGGCATGTATTTTACATCCACGCTCCTTCTAGTGCATTTCCCCACTTCTAAACACACAAGCTCTTACTGTGCTGAGAAAAATCCCCAAATCCTGATTCCAATGGTTTTTCCATCATAATGCAATTCCTTTACCTGCCAGTGGTTTTAATGATTTGGCTGATTTGTTGCACGCTCTTGATGAAAACTGATCTTTAAGCTACACTAAAACACATCCACAACACATGTGGCCTCCAGTTACTTCCAATGCTTGACTTGCCACCTTTCCTTGTCGCCTTTCCTGTAATTTCGCAAAGCATCGCGGTATTAAATGTAACAATTCATTAAACAATAAACATCCCCTCAGTGTTGTCACTTTCTACAAAGGATTATGTCTGAGCCTTATCAACAGATCAGCGCAACTTACACCTGGAAAAAAACAAAGTTACACCACATCCGCGTGTTATCTCTTGTGTTGCTTTGTTTTCCTTCCGTGTGGGTTGCAGAGGAGGCCTACTGGAGTGAAGGAGTAGGACAGAGGGAGAGTTATTACTTCCAAACCAACAGATTAAGTCATCAGTTGTTGGATGTTTATGACTGAGATGTTACTGTAGAGGACGGCTCACTAGTCTGTAAATCCTCGTAAAATGCCCTCTGAAAGTTGTCATGCCCTCTGCCTCTGGGTCAAAATAACCTCACCAAATTCATTTTTATATAAAGCATAATAATATAAATTGTTTCTTACACCTTTAATCTAACATGATGAAGACCCCCATGAATACTAATTAATCAGGTGAAACTGTTATAAAAAAACACAAGATTTCATTTGGGATCAAAATGAGCTCATAGTAAAGCAGGAAGGTAAAGCAGCGGTAGAACGTTACACTGAGCGCGTTTCACCGTCTGCAGGATCATCACCAGCTTTCTACACCAAAGGTAAATGCACAATATCACAATGCTTATGTTTATCCAAGCAACGCTGAAATGAAATATGTCATTGGCAAGGTTGGAATAGTGGGAATGAGTCGGGTCTGCAGCGCTGCGTGATGAGTCAAGCCACACTCGTCACATTATGGTGAGGAGAAAAAACAGCTCAGAACTTTTGTGATTAATAGTTTAGCTGCTCAGACACTAACAAATCAGCACAAGGTCCATGGATTTTTTTTGTCATCAGTGCCCAGCAGTCTGTAGAATAAACATACCTGCACATGGATTACATGTGCTTCCAATGGTTTTGGAATTAATCTTTAACTGTTTCTGTACTTTAATCCTTGTTTTTCATTAGTGCTGATTCTTTTTTATTCTTTTATAATTATTTTACAGCACTTTGGTCAGCTGTTATGATTAAAGGGCCTCAGAAATATAATAATATGGCATATCTAATTCCAGATACATTGTCTTGTTTCATTTTCTCTTCTACATTTCATCATTCTGTAGTCTGATTCAACAGTATGAAGCCTTCCAGTCCAGGTAGAAATCCTGTAGCTTTTTTATGTGTTATTTATTTATAGTTTCCAGAGCAGAGGGGTTTTTGTTGGAGTGGGTTTTTTTTGTTTTTGCTATATATTATTTTGTTATGCTAGCTTCAAAAAATTGAAATAAATTAAACTTAGAAGGAATGTTTATGGGATTTCGCACATTGGTCGTGTTAGGAAACCATAACAATCATGATTATCATAAAATTCTTTTATATTATTTCTCTGAAAATAAATGTAGAACATCTATAGGTGGGACTTGCCAGTCTTTGTACACGGCTGCACTGTCCCCCGGCTGCTGCTGCTGTTGAATACATTTCATTCATTTAGCAGTGAATGATTGCACCTGATCTGTAAATAATAAAAAAACTGTCCTTTAAAGTTCTGCTTCACATGTTACTTCCATTTACTGGAACATTTCCTCCTGTTGCCGTGGCGTTTGAACGGATGTTTGACACTATCAGCAGCTTCTTTCCTGTTTGTTGTACGAGATGTGTACAGACGTGACCTTTTCAGCCATGACACGCCAACATTGGGATTTGCATGTGTGTGTGTGTGTTAGAAGGTGGGAGCTGGAGGGGCAGTCGGGCATGTCAGGGTCTGATATGAAGTCTGGCAACTGTTATTGGTGGGAACCGGGTGATAAGATGTGTCAGGAAGTGATGTTTTACCGCTTCCTCGCCGTCTGTCTGCCAGCGCAAGAAGCTAATGAATTCTAAAGGCGCGGTTCGACATCTTCCTCGGCCATATTAAACCGCATATTCTTCTTTTCTGATAACATGTGTTGCATGAGTGCTTCTTTTTTTTCTTGTTTACACATGATCATGTGACAAATTTTCATTAGACCTCAGGGAATATTTTTCTTTTTTTTCTACGAGACAAACAGAAAATATTGAGATATCTGTCACAATATATAAGCAATCAGCAGCTTTCCTCTAAAAATAGAGAACAGTGATAAAGTAGTAGGTGTTAAGCAAAGAAAAGGGGTGTTTAAATAAAAAAACAGGTGATAAAATTTCCCCTTCTCTGCTTAGAACAACCTCTATGCAGCTTCGCCATGCTAGTGTTTGGACCGCAGAGACGAGAAGTGACATGAAGGAGCTCCTCTCTATTCTAAAACAGATCATCGGAAAAAAAATGGACAGAAAGGTATCAACTCAAAAGAATGTCGAAAGAATAAGTGGAGAGGCAGAGAAAGATTTACAGGCCATCCATGGGCAGATTGTAGAAGAGAAGGGTAGCTCCACAGCAGGCGATGGCCCACCTCAGCCTATTCTGATGGCCTGGCATGTCGACCGCTGGCGCTGTTCGCCCACCGACAACCTCCCGACCTTCCAGCGCACCGCTGCGCGTGTCACCCACACACACATCAGTCTGGGCTCTCAGCCTGTGTACTCCGGAGCCGAGTCCTCGTCCTTCCCTGTTCCGCACAGACTGCCGGCCTGGATGTGATTGATGTCCGGCTCTGCTTCATCCTGGTCCTTTGGGGAGCTTTTGGAGTGGATCTTGCCAATCTCCTCCAGGGCGCTGGCTAGAGAGTCGAGGTCAGCAGAGTCCTGGTGGCGAGTCTCCCACAGGCTCAGTATGACAGCAGAGGGACTCCGCTGCTTTGCAAAGAAGCCCAGGTTTCTGTGGAGGAGCATAGCATCAGGGAGGATGCACTCAGTGTTGGTACATCAATAAAGTAGCTTCATTTAGCTTATTAAATTCATGCATTTTGACAGAGAATAATCCAATTATTTTCAAGCCTCTTTTGACATGTTTTGGATTCCAGAGTCAGACTCACACTGGTTTTGTAAGCGAACCTGGTTGAAGGTTCAGCTGCAGAGTATTATGTCGCATTTTTTATTTAATGACAACTTTCAACTTGTGTGGAAAAAATGCAAGAAGGGAAAAGTTATATAAATGAATGAATAAATAAAGTAGATTTTTCTATCAAAAAAATAAAAAAGAATCAAATCAAATAAAGCTCCCCGGCTGTGTTTGGACAACGGTGAACCTGGGCAGCACGAAGGCTTTGATTCAAACGCAACACTCATCAGCAGGATCAATTCAATTCTGGTTTCGTAGCATTAGTGGACAACTGGGAAGATACAGAAAGAGTTTTCTTTCCATCATTGGATACAGTCACAGTGGGAAGTCAATAAATATGAGAATATCAGTGGGTTCCACATACAGAACAAAAAGACAATAGATCCAATTAGCTACACAACGACAGCTTATTACAAGACACCAGTGAGTAATGTGAGCAGATGTTTCAGGGCAGTTGTGCCAATTAATAATCTTTTTCTTTTTTCTTTTTTTTTCCTTTTCCCAGACAGGGCTCTTAAAGCAACACTGCATACATTTCCAACCTAAAAACTCTTCTGTGCTTCTGATTTGTTTTGATTGCTTAGTAACATTTATGATGCATATTCTCGGATTTGTTGCTGTCCTGCAGCGTTCCGAGGCTGAGAAACCTCACGGCTCTCGGGCACCATCACACACTGGCAACAGGATATCGACAAGCTGCGTGTTTTAACCTCATACCATGGCTGATTCATCAAAGAAACTCAAAAGGACATTATCAGAGAAATCAAAAGGGAAGTACGAAAGAAAGGGACAGGACCAGAGTTCAGATAGGAGTCACCTTTGGATTAACTTTGACTGACTGGACAGAGTTTAGAGAAGACAGGATGCCCAGTTAACCTTTTTTAGGGGTGCCACAGGAACAAAAACAGCCAAAGTTCAATAGTACGGCCTTGATTGCCGTTATAATTGTGGCCCAGCATCCAAACAGACTTTGCTGCTAGCTTCTAACAATGGATTTCCCTGCTAAGAGTGATCACTTACTAACTATCTATCTTGTGATCTACGTACCGTACTATATACAGCTCTCTCTGATCTTTTTTACATCTAAGCCTGACTTTCTTGTCATCTTTTAAGTGGTCTTAAGCAACAGTTCTCTGGGTTTTAAAGTTCTCATTTCCCACCTGAACATTTTCAGAAGAATGCTTTCTGTTAGGCCACATAACACTAAACTATGAATCATTCAGCCATAAAAAGCCTCCTTATGAAACTGGGTTGTGTCGACAAATTACAGGTAAAACAACAAAGAACCAAAGACCTGACACAGGACCTGAGCGAGGCTCTCAGGAAGCTGTTCTTAATACTTTAAATGCTAACCCAAGACACAATGAGCAAAAAATTACTAAAGTTTTTACCTTAAAGTGATGCAGTAGGTCTCAGAAACAGCATGCATCACATATGTTAAGGAATAATGAAGGGAGAATAGGCTGAGGTGTGTTAAATCACATAAACTGGACTGAAAATCTGTGTAAAGAGGTGTAAATTGACTCCCCAGACCTAGTGTAGGATCTTTTTTTTTTTTTTTTTTTTACAGAAAAAAGAGGTAAAGGCAGCATAGATCCAAAGAAGAGCATTGGTAGGTCTTTCAAGAGGCTTAGAGACTATTTCTGAAGACTAGTTAAAGAAAGTTTGTCTAAGAATGTGTTGAAAAATAAAGCTATTCAGACCAAATATTAGCTCTTAAGCTTCTCAGAACTGGACATAATACTCTATACTTATTTATGTCTTCACATGCTTTGATGTGCAACTATTTATTTGTAAATTGCAGTTATTGTCTGCAGGAAAATACCAGATAATTAAAGTTGAGAGGATCATTTTCCAAATAACCTTTGACAACCAAAGTAAATATCAGTACAAAATCTCTACTAGTCAAGCTATATAGATCCTTTGATCCCCTGTGTGTCAGCTTCCATCTGGTGCCTTTATAAATGAATTTAACTTAATTGTCGAACAGTAAACACCAACATCTGCCTTTAACTAGCACTGAGGCAACAAGTCTGACCTTTTGAGGCAATTAAAATCCTAATCAAGAATAAATTAACACCACAAGTCACAAGTAATTACAGGCAAACAGGGTTTGCTTGGATTTCTTTGTCAGGTTCTGCTGAAAGTGAAAGAAAAGAGAACCTGTTACCATGCCAATGCGGCACAATGGCTTCCTGTAACACTGAGCAGTGAGTCCAGCTGGGGGCAGTGCATCACTGCAGCTGCTTCCCAACAGGAGCAACAACAAGCAGCGGAAAAGGCTGCAGATAATGGTCACATCAGGCTCAGTTCAAAGCCGCCTGACTTGGAGAGGAGAGCTTGTCTGGATAATTTGGAATCCCACAGGACTTTTAGGTACCAGTGTTTCATGAATTAAGCACTTAACAGGAAATTATAGGTGCCACAAGCGAGAGAAGCAGAGAAAACTTCCATCTGAGTGAACTGTAGTGAGGCACCGGATCATTAATGCATATTCTGAAAGAAGAGTGATGAGGTAATGAGCTATTATCATAGACACGTCAGACAGATATCCCTAGCTGAAACCAGATGCCTTTGATATCACAATCTTTATTTTTAAAAAGGAAAATGGATATTAGGGCCAGAACAAAGCCACGGGGTATTTGATGCTCCGCATCATCTGGCAGACCACACAGTCACTTAGTTTGTTGTCCAGTTAAATAATCTATCCTGCCTCCTGCTGCTGGGAAAAGATGAAAAAAAAGGCTGCAACACTCACAGGAGGGTCTTCAGTCTCATTACTGTGAGTTCACAACAACACAATTACATCTTTAATTCAGAATGGACTCCTTACACCCATCAAGCCCCCGCAGAAATGTCATTTTACCTCATGAGAACCGGCCTCTGGACCCCGAGGGGAACATGGAAACTCACCGATCTAAGTGGAGTTTCTGGGCTAAGAGTTGCCAGTCCTTGCCCTTGGCGTTGGCAGTGTCGAAGGTTGCACAGATTCTCTGGCGGATGGATGGGGGGATTTTGAAGGCCTTGGGCCCCGTTTGGGATGTGATGGTGCAGTCTGTCTGCATAAAAAATGGAACCGACTCCTTTTCAACCTGGCAAGAAGAGAAACCAGAAGCCAGAGCACAATCAGAACGGGGTCATCAGAGACTTCCAAATGCAGATCTTTGCCCGTTTTAACCTGCGTAGGGAGGCAGATGTGGAGGATTTACTCGGTCAGGACATTTTTGAACACCTGCGCACAGACTTTATACCTCTGAGATCAAGCTGGAGGGATTCAGTTGCTGAAAAGTCTTAAATTCATCCACCCTGTGGGGAAAAAAATGCCGAAGGCTTCATTTAAGCTTTCTGATAGAAGATGTAAAGTGGCGTGTCAGGTTATACAACATTTCCCAATGAATCACACTGATCTGGTCGTGCACGCAGTGAACTAAAGTCCAGATTAGGAAATGAAACTTTGCAGAAATGTCGTCGTATCTGACAAACAGACGGAGGCAGCAGCATTGCATCTCACTGTCTTCTTGGAAGGGGAAGAAGAAGAAATACCACAACAACAAACACAACAATAAACACAATGCCTTTCTGACTCGTCAGCAACTCTTAAGAGCAGTGTGATTTTTGTTTGTTCCGCGAGAAAGGCAAACTTTCTCCGGCTGTAATCTATAAACCATGAGCTAAAAATGGCTGGAAGCCAAAGCAGCTACTGGAATAGAACCCTTTTCTTTTTTCTTTATCTTTCTTTTTTGCTGCTATGTTCATCTACCTCCTGCACAAGCCCAGTAGTGGGAAAGTTACCTGCTCAGGTTTAATTGTTCATGGCACCCTGATGGACTCTGTCAGAGACAGTGATGGACTGCTTTAATGGATGACACCTCAAGCTGCACTCACCGGAGCCACGGCATGACATTCATTGTTCCGGCTGAGTGCTGAATGATTTGGTTGAACAGAAGGCTAACGTGACCGCTCCCTGTTTGCTGACGCTGTAAAACACAGCAGCATTAACCTGTCACTCTGCTAAGTAAGTGAAAAGAAACTACTGTAGATAAGCAGTACAATGTGAATGCCCAAGTTGTTTCCAAGTTCTACTTTAGATAATAATACATTCACTTAAAATTTTACAAAAGAAAATCAGAGCATATGGCATATAGGCTACACACCACACACACACACACACACACACACACACATACATATATATATACATATATATATATATACATATATATATATATATATGTTAATGTACACCAAAATCAAAGAAAAAATATTTAAGCGTAACT
>JAVQJG010287214.1:0-17062 GCA_036024015.1 Craterocephalus amniculus | reverse complement strand
ACTATGGCAACATTGAAGAACCCATTTTAAGGATATGTAGCCTATATACTGTGTGTGTGTGTGTGTGTGTGTGTGTGTGTGTGTGTGTGTGTGTGTGTGTGTGTGTGTGTGTGTGTGTGAGAGAGAGAAAGAGAAGGTCTTTTTGTGTGGAAAGGTGGCCATAAAGAAAATAAACTAAGAAACTCATTGCCCACATAACATGTGAATGAACCAGTCATCTAAGTAAACATATATATATATTCTACTGTAGATGGCACAACAAAGATTACTTTGTTGTTTTGTTGTTGTTTGTAGAATATTCTCCTTTTTATTTGGTAACTGCTTTTTCTAAAGTAGATTTCTATCATCAAGGCAGCTGCAACAATGACTAAACATTTAATTTATCCTGCTGTTCAGTCATAAAAATTACTGCTATAATTCAAATAATATGAAAAATAGGAATTACCTTCACAAACAGCCGTGCAGCATTATATTGAGTATCATAAACCATCCTCTGGCTTAAGCCAGTGTTGTAAGACTTTGCATGCTATAATGGAGAATTACACTTGCATCAGCCAGTGCCATATCAGGTGAAATTAATCTTTTTTTCTCTCCATGCTTCTCTGCTTTATCCATTTTCTGTCAAAACAAGGCTCAAAGCCTTGCCCTATACTCCTTCATTACACAACTATACACAAACACATAAACATAACTTTCTGCTGCCACAGAGTGCTTGATTATAGCTATTACCAGTGTGACAGCAGTGGTTCAGTTAATGATATCTGTGTTATATACAGAGGAGAGCTTTGTGGTGACTTATTAATACCAAGATGCTGTGTATTTTAGGGGCTTATCAACAAAGGTTGTTGCTCTGGTCCATACAGATGTTTCACACCAATGGCCAATTCAGCTGAAATGCAAATCGACCAAGTGTAAATATCCTGACTTGATTTGTAACATTTGTGAGGCCAGAATGCTGGGGGCCATATAATGTTAGAGTCATATGAGAGATCTATAGGAATTAAAAGCTGAACCCATAAAGTAAAAGGCTGCTTAAAGTTGAAATGAAACATGCAATTTTTGGTAATGAAATTGTTCAAATAAACAAAAGAATAAAAACATCCAGCCTGAAATCTATTCAAAGTTATGAATTCTTTATGTCAAAATCAAAACTCTTCCATGATTTATTAAATTTATGTCTCTCCAAATGGTTTGGATGATCTGCTGCGCTATCCCTGTAAAAGGATTTTACTATACCTACAGTAAACCTAACTGTAAAATTGAGAGAAGGGGCTTGAACTGTTTCACAGCCAGATGAAACAGTCAATCACTGATAGTCACTCATTTGGAACTAAATTTAAAAAAAGACTCCCATTTCCTGCTGGCTTGTCTTACAGAACCGCAGAACACATGTCAAGCTAATATGCATTGAACTGCTAGTTAGACATATTTTTAAAAAACTCAGCCTCAATGAGATTTATTTGTACTTTGATAACACAACACACTGTGTTTAAAATGTGATAAAGCAACTGTTTCATGATTTTTTAAGTATTAGAAAACAATCAAAAATATCATATAATAATGACTGATGGATAATCTCTAAGAAGATGCAATCTGTTTCACTGATTGCATCAATTCTTTTCACAGCTGTTTAAATAAGTTCTGGTCTCGCAGGTTGAAAACAAATTTCTTGATCTGACATGCTTATGAAATGTGACAAATGGGAAAAAATAAAATCATTATGCCACAGCCTTTTTACGGTAAGCCTTAACTTTGCAGAGTGAAATCTTGGTTCAAATTAGCCATAATGTGATAAAAAATAATTAAGATAATAATAATTAAAACTGGGTAGAAACGTGCAGAGGGGAAATTCTGCATTGAGAAGCTGAAAAGAAGCAAATGAAAGGGAAAAGGAGGGAACACTCCACAGAGAAAATGTGAATGCAGATGGATGAAAGTCAAATTAGTCACAAGTGAGCAGAGCAGAGAAAAGATGAGTTAAAGGGGCAAAGTGAGTTAATTTCAGAATTAGTTTTCCTCTAAACTTTAGATGAAGATTAGATCAGCGCAGGGGAAGAATAATGTGAGGCAAATAACAAATTACGCCTCAATTTAAACAGGATGATAAAACTAAGAGGAAGAAAAAAAAAAGAAACAAATCAAAAAGACAAATGGATGCCTGATGAATCAGCCGCTGTGGTACCCAACTTGCTGGACCGATACAAGTGATTTATTTTTACTATTGTAATCTAAAACCACAAACTCATCCATCTGTTAGAAGTGAGCCAGAAGAGCTCATATTCTCTCTGCGTCTCTAATTACTGACAAAACGATGCTACTTGAATAATTGTGTGTACCTGGAGAGTGTTTGAGACAGCTCTCTCGCTTGAAGGCTCAGATTTGTCACATATTCAGTTTGCCCTGATACCAGATGTTTTCTAACAATGAGGCATGCCCCCGATGTAGGGCACAGGAGGGAGCTGAAAAGAAGGATTGGTGTGATTCGAAGAGCAGAGACATTGCATAGGCAGGGGAGGGATTTTTGCGACAGGTGCATGAGATGTTCTGAAAACAACGGGAAGTTTGTTGCTGTAGTTTGGCCTGCTGATCGACGCAGTCAGCAGCAACACACGTCTCATAGAGGCAATTAAGCTACTTTCAAACCATATGTGCCTGATTGCCGCATTTTCCATCAAAATTATACGCCATCTCTGAGGTATTGATTCAGTGAACAGATATGCACAGATACAGTGGGACTTATATTCATGGATACATTGTAAACTATATATAGCAGAGACGTCTGTGTGTGCATCGTCATTACAACGCAGAGAACAGCAGGTGACTGGCATCATGTTCTTTGCTTAGAAATTAATATTATATAATGAGAATTCATTTAGGTTATTGAAACGGCGCAATGGGGGGATATTTTTTTCAATTATTTGCTTTTTGGTGGTAATGCTACTGTAGAACATGTTCCTAAGTGGAAAACAGACCATCAAAACAGTACAATAAAATAAATTCCCTGAACATGTCATCATGACCTTATGTATTCATGAGTCAGCAGGCTCAGTTTAGCCATGATCATAATCAGAAAGAAGATTATTTATATAATGATATCTTAATATGCTAATAAAATCAGATCCAACTCTTTAAAAAATAATTTCATACCGGTATTTAACTCCAGTTGACAAACAATGGAAATCTTAGTTTTTCCCGAGCTGCTAGAGGCGGAACCCATTGTTTTTAGTGAATATACTTCCTTGGCACATATTGTTGGGGGATGATGCATCTTCATAATGATAAACGTGACTGGTAAAGGAACAATACAACAAAATGTGCAGCAAATGCGATCAAAAACCTAAAGAAACATACATAAATGAAAAAGTTAAGAAAGAATTATATACACATTTGTATATATAAAACAATATAAAAGCTTGTCAGTACAGGGTCTTCCATGTAGTCCAGAGTCCAGATGTTGCATATCATGTGAGGATTTTATCACAGGTGGGGAACTATTATTGCATTTGTGTATTTAATGTTCTCACAGCCCAAATAAAAAGTTTGTTATCCTTGAGGTGTGAGCTCTGATTGACCTGTACAGTATCTCCTGCCTCAGGGGAGCAGGTCGAACACGTGAGGAACTGGGTGGGAGGGGTCAGAGAGGATGGCTGTGGATCGGCTGAAGCAGAGGTTGGTGGCTATCTCCTCCAGGTGGGGCAGGGAGCAGTCGATGATTTTTATGGGTGGTATTGATCCCCTGCTGCAGAGATTTCCTGTTCGCAATTGTTCTCGCAGCAAAACACGCTGTTATGCTGTATGTCATAACGCTTTCAGTGATTGCTCGATAGAAGGACACCAGCAGCTTTGGCTCCAGTTGAGTCTTCCCCAGATAAATAGCATTGCTGTTTTAAGTTTATTGCTGTTGCCCACTCCAGAAATGGCTCAGAAATTTTCAAAATCCAAAGTCCAATCTTTTATTTTTTTTGTCTGGTTCATTATGAACCAATCAGATCCCTCAGCTCATCGGGATGAGCTCTACTTTCAGTTCCTGGAGTCAGAATTAAACACAGAGCGGCAGCGTTTAGTTTTAATGCTCCTAACATGGCGAATAAAGTCCCAGAAAGCTGCAGGTCTGCTGAAACTGTCAGCAGTTTTAAATCAGGGTTAAAAACTTTTCTATTTTCCACCTTTTATCAAAACAACTCATAACTAACTCTAATTTCTTGCATTTTATCTTCTTTCAGTTTTCTGTTTTAATTTAATTTCTTTTAGAAGTTTGTTTTTAATGTGTTTTTGATCTTCTGCACCCCGCTGTAATGCCTCTAATGTTTTATGTAAAGGACCCTGAATAATCTTGTACATGAAATGTGCTACAGATAAACTTGCCTTATACCTTTGTAAGAACAAGCTTGTCAAAAACCGCTCCGAATGGTTTTTGACTTCTTCATTTAAACATATTTCACTTTCTTTTTTCAGACGTAGTTTTAGATGTTTGTTTTTATCCTGATATGTTTCAGCTGAGATCTTCCTCAGAAGTATCATTTGACTGTTGTGATGTGTCAACAGTCACACCAGGCAGGGCCTGACAGACCTGAATCACAGCTGATGAACGACATGTCACAGCGGTCAAATGATGCTTCTGAGGAAAAATACAGATGCCATGTCATGGTAAAACAAACAGCTACTCCTTCAAAGTCTGAAACATGATACAGTGAAAAACATTTACACTCATCTTAAAGGAAAAAAAAAGCATAAATGAATGCATTGTTTGTGCTTATGACCATTGGTTTCCAAAGTCCACAATATTTCTAAGTTTACATATATCCACAAATCTTTGGGTTTTACTGTCTCATGTTTCACCCAACCTACTTCTCTATGGTTCCCTGTATGATCTGAATAATAGAACAGCATTATTGCAAATATTTCCCACTATTACAAATATAATTATTGTTCACTGATTAGTATGTCCATGAGTCTGAATATATCTTGGATAATTAATAATGAGAGTGACTAGTTTTTCAAACAGACTCTATAATGCCCATTCAATTTTTACCTCCTAGCACAGAGGGACAGAGGGAAAACACTCATGGGGTAACAGAGTGAGAAAAAAGAGGGAAACTAGGAAAGGAATGAAGAGGCTAATCAGCATTGCACAGAAAAGCAGGGAAGAAAACAGCGAAGGATAACCTGAAGGACAAAAAAAGTGGGGGGTGTACTATAATTTACAAGGGATGATGACAGACATTCAAACGAGGGAATTCATGCAGTGACTCTATAAATGCAGTTTATTCTATAACATCACATAAAACATGACTGTGAGTATGAAAGAGGGACTGAGTTTGCTACAGCAGCAGCAGCTCCCGCTACTTGTAAGGAATGCTGTTTATATTCAAGAAATACCATATGGAAATGAGCAGTGACCACCCCAACCCCTTTCAATCTATCACGGTGATCACTGCCGTAGATTAAGATGGCTAAAAAGAGGCAAAATGTTAAACTGCTTTCAGTCAGTGTTTCTGCAGAAATAAATGTGTAGACCAGCTTGCACACAGACAAAATACAGGATTTCTTTTCTACTGTAATTGCAAATGTTTTGGAGTGCTTCTACAGGTTTGTGAATAATTACAATTGCAGTCAACAATTTACATTGTGACCTGGTCATTCTAAACTTTGTTCTGGTCATAAAGTCTGATTTTTAATTGGGATTAAAAATAGTCCCAGTACCAGGACATGGTAAGAGATTGGACTGTGACTGGCAGAGATATTGATTGCTGTGGGTGGTACCTATTAAGCCTTTTTACGAGGGCAAATTCATGTTTAATAGTTTAATATTAGATCTATATTGTACCCAATTAGGTATAGACTAACCTACTGCAGAGTAAGTTGCATTTCTGGCAGCACTTCTGTGCATGTCAAGGTGGAACAGATGAGAGTTGGACTATTTTCAAAATAATGTCCAAGAAATCTGGAAAGACTGTGGAATTTCTTGGCTGTTCGAAAAGCAAAAGAAAACTTTCATTTTGGTTAAAAATTTAAAAAAAAAACTTTGAAGAGCTGTGAGCTTTAAGACATTGCTGCCTATTTCCATCTGTGTGAAACTGAGGGCAGCAGTGGTTGACAATGCTTGTCCGCTGATAACATCGTGTTCACAACACGGAGGAACACATTAGAATTACAAGAGATGGATTTTATACCCAGCAACAAACAGCACTAAATGTAAAGTATCCATGCTGTTGTCCAGCTTAACATGACACAACAGGTAACGTGCTAATGAACTATACACGCACACACAGACACAATCGCACATACAGGTAATGTGGTTCGATATGCTGTTTCGTTTTATCTTCAATCTTTGAACTTTTTAAAATTTTTAGGGACTTTATTTTTTCATTGTCCTCTTCAGAGACCTGGTATATTACTCTCCAAGCACCTTAACCGTCAGCGTTGTCAATTAATCTCCTCCTCGAGTTCCATGGCTCATCTTTCATTCATCATTTTCTTTCTTAAGTTCTCCATTACATTTCTTCACACCTCCCACTGGTTTGCAACTTTCCCTTTGATCTTGGTAATGTCATTTCTTCATCCTTTTGGCTCCACCAGCATGTCTCCCAGTAATCGCTCAGTGTTATCTTCAGCCTTGTGATCGTGAGAATAGTGTCTTGTTGTGGAATTTCACTGCTGCAGCCATAGCAATCACACTTTCCTTCCAAGCACAGAATTTAATTAAACTAACACAACTGCTTAGAAAATTACTATACAAAGCATCATTGACATCATTTGTTTAATAATTAAATATTTCTTCATCTTTTCACCCTCATTAATCAAGTCTTAATAACTTGATCTTCTCTCTGATTTGGCTTTACTGTTTGTCAAACGGTGAGATTTTAGCTTTAATACTCAGGTCCCTACTTTGATAAACCTGTTCTATTTGTCAAGCTGTGTCAATAGAACAGTCACAAGATAATTCAAAACATGCATTTCTCTTTCATATTTTGTTAATTGTTTTATTAAACTGTCTTGCTTTCTTTAATCATGCACAGCACATTGTTTCAGATGCTTTTTATAGCGCAAAGGGTTTAATGGATAAAGTTGAGTGGAGAATATTTTTCGGTTTCCCAGAAATATATGATAGAAGCTTTACTTCATAAAGATGATGTGAAACTTTAAAACTTGATTTAGTGGGCAGTAATAATGGGTTAGCTCTATGTAGTGCTTTTTGGGCACTCAATGTGCTTTATAATATTATTTTAGCTGTATACTTCTAAAGGGATTTCATTTAAGTACACAACAGTCAAAATGTTTCTGCAGGTAGCCGATCGGATTCTGATGTTGACTTTTTAACTAGCTTACTAAATTGCAAGCCTATGACTAAGAGGAACAGTAAATGCATGTGTGATGTGAGCATGTCTTACCGTAAGATACAGTAAGGATCCCCTCATGGAGACTTATGGCTGACTGATCAGTCGCTTTCAGCTCCTGCATCAATGGGCAAGGCCTCTGGATCACGAATAATTAAGGGCGTAGCATGAAAATGAAGATGGATTTCAGCTGCTGCATTTATCAAAGCCTGAACATTAATGTTTCATGAATCACATGTGGATCCAATTGTTAGATCATTCCTGTGATCAGATGTGTACTTATTTCCACGTTCATTTGATAAATGAGAGCACATCCTGCTATAACTGCAAGCCTCTCCTCCATTTACATTGTTGCCAAAGGTACTGTACAGGCAACACACCTTTTTTGGAGAAGTTGCCACTGCTGGCAATGGAACTGATGCACTACGTCTATGACAAAGCCAAACCATGTCATGCACTTTCATGGGGTGGTTGGTCAACATCTAAGGTATATACATTTTTTGTTTAGTCATTTACTGCCGAAAAAAGAACATAAAGGTAGTTGATTTTACTTCCAGATTTCCTTATTATCTTTGAAAAATATAAATCATTTCTAATGAAGGTAATTGTTTCCATGTTTATTTTGCATATCTTTTGGGGTTGTGGGTATCAAGTTGTGGGCCCTTGGAATCTTCCAAACAACTTCTGCTAACAGCGGCAACAGACTAAAAGAAATAAGTATTGCAAAATTACACAGCACAAGCAACACAAGAGTCAGTGTACAGGCTGCAAAATTCACCTCCATCACCTTTTCTCCCAAAATATTAATCTGTGATTAACTTTTATGCCTTTGTCATTTTTCTTACCCTAATGTCACTTCCCTTAAGTTGTTGTCTGTTTTCCGGTTTTGCTAAAGCATTTGTAAACCGTCTCCACATAACAACATGCAGTTTATATTGCATTCTTTTATATCACATATACTATCACTTTTCTAGGTTTTCATTTATTTGTGTGTTTACAGGCCATCTCCCTTAGTATCCTCCCTAAATGTCAGTCAGTTTCTCATCTTTACAATACCTTGTCTGATCTGTCCCTTCTTTACCCTCTCCATTGTAGCAGCTCTTTTCAAAACCTGCTTTTATGTCACTCTGCCAGGTTGAGCCTGTCTCTCTAAGACATTAACCCCCAGGGGCTCAAGTACTGCAGCATGGTGGCCATATAGCTGGGCGGAATATACTTTCACACAACCACATGCCTGTTCCACAATGAGCTCATCAAAAAAAAAAACAGAAAAAAAAAACAGGGACCCATTATAGAAGGTGTACAAAAAAAGGCCATTTTTAAACATGGGACATACCCAAACACAGATTTGCAGATAGCTGTTCACACCGAAAAATAATTGTGCTGCTACTGCTGTTGTGGTGGACAGAAACCCTGATGTGGTCACTTTTTCGGCAGAAATGAAGAAGCCTCTGACTGAAAGTATCCCAGCCTGTTTTGTGTAGTTTTATCCATTATGTTGCAGGGGTTGTGCTACATTTATCTCTCTACAATCAGCTCAGTCTCCAGACCAAACATTATCTTAATAAGTTTGAACTTTTTTTGAGTCGCTGGCTCAAACACTCATTTTGCTTAAACAGTCATTGACGAAAGCTTCCTCAAAAAGCAGGGTCTGATCTGCCTCTCTGTTTAGATAGCCAGAGTAAGCACGTTTATGCAAATAGACTCAAACTGGAGATGCATGCAAAATGGGAGGCTGACAGGGAGTCAATAGTTCACAATGTTTTGGAGGCACAAAATATTCTTCAGGATTTTCTGATATAACAGGCAAAGCTTTATCAGACCAAGAACCTTTTGTTATTTTCTTAACTTACAGAACAACAGAAAGCTTTCATGTGTTGAAATCTCTGCAATAATATAGAAAACTGCAATGCTGGATATGAGTTCATACAAAGGCTTTTCTCCAGTTAGACCAGCATCTCATAAACTTCTCTAAAACACTGTCTTTTCATCACTAACAAGTAGCTTGTCTTATAAAACTGGATTTTCCTTTGGAGATTAAAGGGATGTGATTATGCTTTCAATTAACCTTATTACTTTGATTTATATGCTTGCTTATTACTGTTTATATGTATATATATATATATATATACATATATAAACCCTGTGGTATCTGTGTCTGTCACCTCATTTGCTTCACTCTATCTTTTTCTACCTGTTTCATTTTTTACTCCTCCATTACTGCAGAGCCCACAAAGAGAATGCACATTTCAGCCACGTTCTTCTTCTCCCCACTCTCCTCTCATTTATCCTCTGTTCTACGGAGCTGAGGAACCACAATACTTATTAACTTTCTCATGCCATTTATCTCCTTTTCACCACCACCGTTACCTCCCCCCTGCTTTCTGTCATCTGCTCCCTGCGTCTTCCCTCCTCACTCTTCTTCTCACAGTCTCAGCTCTCAGCCTCATCAGTATTCTTCCTCTCCTGCAGGCAGCAGCAAAGTTCAGCGCTCCAAAACCAAACTCACGCCTCAACTTTATCTCCTGATAGCAGAGGCAGAACAGTTCTTGTCCCACCTGCTGGCAGGGTCATTCGATCTTCACTAGATCACAGTCTGGTAGAACCATAGACTGTAAAAATAATGGACAAACCCTAAAACCACGTGACCGAAAGGATTCTATTGAGCTGAAGTGGGTGGTTCCTTCCTCCGCCATCTTGGGACTGTCACGAGTCTCGTGACTGCCGGAAAGCCCATAAATGGCCGACAACGATGCGCGGAGAGGGGGGCTGTGAGCGTGGGGAGGGATGATTGACAGCCACCTAGCGGATGTAGAGGGAACTGCAATATTTTGCACTTCCGCATGGGCATCACTTTTTTAGCGGAAGGTTGCCGCTTGGGTAGAACACATTTGACCCCACAACATGAAGATATTGTCAATCAATTCAATTTGCAAGGTGATTGATCATATGTTGGTGTTAATATTATGCCCACTTTCCACGCTGGCAGGATTTGCAGATGGAAATACAGTGATGAGATGAATCCCTGTTTGTCTTCTTTTTTTCCTGCTGTTTTATTTGCAGGGTTTCAAAGATACTAGAATAAATAGAAGTAAACTGTGGAATTAGTAAATCAGCGCTGTTTCAACAAAATCTTTTTAGGAGGAGCCTCAGAGTGGCTTTTCTTTGCTTTGTCAAGTTCTCTCTTTTGCTAAGATAACAAGCGAACGGAATTTAGATACAGAGAGAGGCGAATTCTCAGCTGGTGTTGATTGCTGTTTGTGTTGAGCTGCAAACAACTCGTGGATTAACTCAGCTGTTGTGAAAACAAGAAGCTACTGTAAGTTACAGCCCAGGCAGACTGATTTTCAACAGAAATGCTTCTTATGTCTATTTTTCCAAAGCACAAACACTAGTTTGCTTTTAAGCAACATCCGTTAACAGCAAGGGGATTATGAAACATGAATGAGATGGCTTACTTTTTGTTTTGTTTTTTAAAATTTCCCTTAAGAACCACAAGAAAGGCTTCTTTATTCTACAGTCATTCGAAAATATGATACAAATAAATAACAAATAACATGAATGTTGATATTAACAAGACGAAAAGCAGAAATCATGTGACTTGAAGCTGCAGACATTTAAACTGGGATGCTGGAATGCTACATCATCAACAGAACACTAATAACCTTTATTTAGAAACGGGACTGATCAAACTTACAAGGACATTCAGCACAGATATCAGAATGTCATTTAGATTAGATAAATGTGGTCAAATGGTACCCATGAGAGGCATGATAATCACAAACGAAGGGATTTAAGTGCCGGAAGGCAACATAGCAGATGTTCAGGACTACAAATACATCAGGGTCCTGCAGGCAAATGACAACCAAGAAGAGGCTGCAGCAGAGACGGAACCAAGTACCTACAGACGGTAAGGCAAGTCTGAGCCATTAACATGTAAACTCTGGCAGTTACAGATACAAACTAAAGCACAGATGTCAAACTAAAGCTTATCAATATGATCCTGGCTGCAAACCAATTTCCCAATTATTTACCAATAAAGACAAGATAATTAATTTTCTTCATGGAGGGTCTATATAAAACATTTTCTTTTCTTTTTTTATATTAAAATTAGGATTTAAAAATGAAAATTTACAGCAAGCATGATGGGGAAGAAACAACAGCCTGTCTGTTGCTTTTGATCACTAGCGTGTGAATTCATTGTGAATTAAAAACATATTGATTGTGTGTGTGTGTGTGTGTGATGTGAGCAAACCTGTGACCAGTTGACATAGAAAATCTCCTAGTGTAAACTTGGCTTTATTAAGATTCATGATTAATACTTTATTTTAATGCGAAACCTTCAATTAAAATACATTGTTGCACATGAAAGACTAAATCAGCTATAAGCTTTGTTAAATGTGTGTGTGCGTATATGTGTGCGTGCACATCTGAACATGTTAGCCGTATGTGCGTATTGCTGTAGCTGCTCTCTCCCATGCCCTGAGGAATTTCCTGGAGTTCCCCGTTTCCTGATCACCTGTTACCGTATCATCCTCCGTCGTAAGCTCACGAACACACAAAAAGACACTGGACAAAAGTGGAAGCGAGCCTTCAGTATGAGTCACATCATGAATACACACAAATGCACACACACACATCTTTTTAGGTAGAAACATGATCTATTGAAAGAGGAACCCAACCCTTTCCTGATTAAAAGCCAATGTGAAGCCAATACATGTGAGTTCATGCTACATCCAGGGGGTCAGTCTGTGCCTCTGGTACAACATCATCTAATTAAAAAATAGTAAACACAGAAAATTACAGCAGGAAAAAAGGTATGAAAAATAAAAACCTGCAAATCAACTGACAGTCATGAGCTGAATGTATGTTTTTACCATCAAATAACAGCTGAAAAACTGCTAAAGATGAAGATGACAAATGAATAAGAAATGCTTTAAAGTGCATTACAGATAGCGCCACGGTAAGTGATTACTGCAGAATAATGACCACATACACAACAAAAGAAAATAACAATTAAGGAAACAGTGAAGAATGCAAAACAAAAATAAAAATACAACCAAATACAACCAAGCCAGGCATGCTTTCTTATTGTTAGAAACTTGTTATGAACAGAAAGAGTAAACCTGGGATGAATTTAAGTCACAGTTGTGAAGAGATTGAAGGAAGCATAAAACCCGCTGTGGACAAAGAGACGTTTAGCTGATGTGTTCATAGAGCTTCAAAAGGTGATTAAAGAATTCCAGTCTGACAGGAAACTTTGTTTAAAATTGAATGGAAGAGCAGTGATACCCTACTAACACTTTTATCAGCTGAGAAAAGCCATGCATGCATGTGTGTGGTGTACGTCCTCTCCAACATTAACTTGATTTCCCTCTCCTGAGCATTTATACGTCAACCATTCCTATTTCCACAATTTTGTGTGTGCGTTGTGTGGGTTTCCTGCCATTGTATTTAACATCAGTTTCCACCCAGCACTAATAGGTCAGTATGAGTTTGTGCCAAGGCATCCAGTCTATGTGGATGGATTTACCACAGGAGGGGTTTTGCTCAGTTTGGAAGTGATGAACATCTTTTTATCAAGTTATGGATGCACAAATTTAGTTTTAGGTTTAGTTTTGTTGTTTGTATTGCAGCCTCAGTAATGAGTCTTTGATTCGTGTTTTAAACATGTTGCTTTTGATTTTTCCATTGTTTAATATCACAAAATCTCGAACTGATAACTTGTGGTTGTTATGTAGAACTATACAGAAATAGAAAGGTAATATGAAAATCAACAGTGTTTTTTTTTATTAGCAGCAATGGTTTTTAAACTAGAAAATCACTCTGAGAGCACAGAACTCTGCCAAGCACCACAGAAAAACCATACAAAAAATATATATCTCTTGGAGGTAAATTTCATTTGCTATTTCCACATTATCTTGGGAATAGATTCAGGATAACCTCCTTGGTGGACGTAATACATGTGACATATAATTGAAAACGTAAAAAAGAACCACAGCGCTTTCTGTGGAAATTTACCCCGATTTCATCCCAATCTTTTTGTTTCGGATATTAAAGATAGAGCGAATCCGTTAATATGCTACTGTTGCAAAACTAAATCGTGTATAAGATGGTCCTTGTCAGAAATTTATACCTACAATAGTAAATGAACAATAGGCTAAAAAGTAAAAGCGCCCCAAATTTTAAAAAAATTGCGATAAAATTCACATGGATATGACCCGGATCAATCTTGATGATGTGATACGGAGCCACACTTTTTATCAGTATTTCTAGTTTCATGAACATCGGTCAGCAATCGAAAAATTGAAGAACAAAATTTTACGCTCCTTTTACCACATGTTAACAAAACTTTCAAGGCGATCCAGAATCCAGGATCTCTTTCGGATCTTCAACCAAATCTAATCGATTGTTCCCTGTATCATTTCCAAGCTATCCTGAAGGTTTCATCGAAATCCGTCCATAACCTTTTGAGTTATGTTGCACACAGGCAGACAAAAAGGTAAACGCCAGCAAAGACATAACCACCTTGGCGGAGGTAATAAACTAAATTTAAAATGTTATGGATGGATTTTGATCATAAATGTTCAGGAAACCTCAGAAATGGAAAATAAAGCCCAGAAAAAATATTACAATGGCTCAGCGGAGGTCTGCACTCTTCCAGTGTTATTTGAAATCAGTCATCACTGTCATATGAACCCAAAGTGAATCAAGAACGGTTCCAGCGATGTATTCTTCTCTTTTTCAATTAGACGAATAGAAATCCCTGCCAGACATTTAAAAGACTGTGAATGTTCATGCCAGCACAGGAAGACACACGCACACCCACACACACAAAGTATTAAAACTGGAAAAGAGGTTCCTAATGGACAAAGTGTGTTTCTGTTTGAATACAAGTGCATTTGGCCCTCCTCCCTCCTGCTAATGCATCTAATATGTCATAATGAATCTTCTGGAAGCAAGATGGACCAAGGGAGTGATAGGAGGTAAATGTAATGCTCAAAAATAAAATGCATGTGGCAGAAGGCAAAAAATATCCAAGGTGACAGCAAAAATGCTGCTCAAGGTAAAATGCTTCAGGGACATTTCTCTTATCCAGCGAGGCTAAATGCAGGCTCATTAAAAATCTAAAGATCGTACCAAGGGAGGAGGGGGTGGTGCGATGAGCATGAGAGAAAAAGATTAAAGGGCAAGATGGACAGGTACGAGATTTAAGAGGAGCCAACACGGGTGAGAGGTAGAAAGTAGTTTTATATATAATAAAAAATTGAGACGGGGGAAGTGTAGGGTAATGTCTCCGTTTTTTTGCTGCAAAGCAGAGAGGAGCACATCATTTCCATCACATGGCAGCCACCGCCTCTCCTTTTTATTCTTCGCTCTCATTCAATGGCCTGCACCTTTTCAGCCCACAGAAATAGAAAAAAAATTACCTTACTGTTGTGTTTCACTTCCATTTCTTTTCTAATTGAAAAGGGGGAGGCTGAGGAGTGAGGGGATGGACCTCTGGAAGGACAGGGATTACATAAATGGGGAACTGATGAAAGAAATACCAGCTGAAAAGATCAAAATATTGAAGCTGTAATGGAAAACAAAAAACAAAAACAAACTATTTGTGACAGGAGGTGTGAGGTTATCCTCCTGTGAAGGGGCCAAACCTGTTTAGAAAGGTACTAAGGTGGATGAACGTGTCTCTAAGAAGGAGATTGTTTATTCTTTTCCATTTCAAACTGATAGTTAACATCGAATGACCATTCAAATATGTTTATTGGTGTTGCAATGACAACCAAGGTCTTCTTTTTAAGCAATGATCTTTCCTCACATCTATCAGTCAGAATTTGTTAAGGGTTATAGGTTTCCTCTACAAATACATGTGACTTTAGATGTTTGCAAACTGACTTCGAGTTTTCAGCTTAACAAGTCCTGATTGTAAGCAAAACCAGATATTCTGTGTACATTTAACTCAACCCAACAATTTCCATTGGTGTTTAATCAAAAGTCTGTTGTGCAAACTGCTGCTCAGCTAATCCATGTTTTTGGAAGAATATCCATCACTTCTCAAAAACAGACTTTTTACTAAATAAAATATGCAGAATATATACTGTAATTTTGAGAAACAATGTGAGGAGATTTCAGATTTTTTCAGCATGAGATCAAATTAAACAGTAAAACTTGAACCAATGACCTTCAGATGAGTCGCATTGCAGGTGTACTCCAGTACAAAACAGTTTCATTTCTTATTTTCCATTCAACAAAAAATCATTTGCAATTTTTAAGAGATTCATTTTTTAAGCATGAGTTTCCCCCTGCTCTCTCTTACAAACATTGATTTACAGTACATACTGTAGCTAAATGATCCATTGTAACACATAGCCATGTTCAGAGTGTTATGGCATGTTTTTCCTCCAAAGTGGATGTTTTTCTCACCAAAGCTTTCCATTTCCCAACAATATAAATGTGTAAAATTACATGAACTGTTAACTATAAGTGCGAACAACATATTACCTCACAGTATTTCTCTCACAGAAGACAGGTGTAAAAGGTTACAAGACGTACCTAGACCTAACAGGGTCCTTTCTGTAAACTACATAACAAAACTGTTTTTGAGCAATTCTTCAGAGCCTGAGTTAATCACTTTGAAGCATATGGATAAAAAGCTTCTTGCTAGTTTTTAACCTGCAGCTGCCTTTTAACCATCATGGTAGCAGTTTGAAGCATAAATACTGGAACTGTGGAAATAAAGAAACAAGATCATTTATCTGGAATTAAATATGATTTCTTCTACCTGTACAACTCGTTACAGACTGACAACTTGACAGTCATCAATTAAAAATACTTAAGTTTTTTTTTTTATCCATATGAGACAATGTTCACTGAATGCAGCAGAACTCTTCATGTTGCACTATAAGACCAACCACAGTCATACACAATTAGAAAACTGCAAATGACACTATATGTTAGTTAAATGTTAATGTAATGTAATCCAGTTATTGTACATTTGCTTGTACTTAAATGTTCAAAGTTGTTGTTATCCTGTAAGAGATTTGATGAATATCTTGGAATTGGAACTTTTTCATGGCTTCTGTAAAGCCTGGTGAGCCGATTAATCAGGCATTTATTACCTTGATTAATTGTGAAATCAAGTATTTGTGACATCCCTCTTGCAGAATAATTTTTCAAAAGACACATGAGGTTTATGAGAAATCCAGTTTTTTAAAAATGAAGAGTGTTACGGCTGCCTGTCCTTTTATCTGAAACCCTCTCTATTTTTCTATTAAAATACCTGATAATCATCCCTCACACCTAAGGTTGGCCCGGATCATCACACCCTTGCTTCCTGTCTGCTGTGGATTGGTCCTCTTCATCGCACCTTCATCATATCTCCGCTGATTGGATAATTGCCTAACAAATCATCTGTGCTGCAGCCACACCCTAGGACATTTAAACCTGCTGCAGCCAGACACTCATTGGCAAACCGTTGGCGCAAACAGTTAGTCCTTGGCTTGTGTCTTTGTGATTGCGTGCTGTAGCCGGTGGTAATAGGTCAGTCTTTAGTGTAGGATTTTGGTTTCTTTTTCTGATCAGTGTTAAAATTCAACTTTGTGTTGTCTTTGGTTTTGCAGACTTATTAGTAATTGCTTTGTTTCTTTTGGTTTTTGATAAGTTGTTAAAACCTTTTTGGCTTGTCTTTATGTTGTGTTTTTTAGATAGATTTTAGGTGAAGTTGG